>JABFOX010003002.1:0-10789 GCA_022817665.1 Axea sp. ZL-2020
GGGGAATTGTGAGGTATTACGGGCAACTGGATCGTAAACATGAATTGAATACATTAGATCCGAAGGAGAGACAGATCGGTGTTTGTAGGCTAAGATAGGTCAAAGATTGGTTTAATTGGTATGATGGTGAAAGTCGGTGATTGGGTCGAAGAGAAGAAAAAAAAAAAAAAAGGAGAGAGACAGTGGAGAATCCTCCCTTAAAGTAATCTTTCCTAAGAACCCCGCGAAGGACAAGTCGTTCGGCGATAAAGTTTCAGAACTGAAGCACAAATCCAGCTGATTTGTCGGCGGTTGATTAAAAACGACAATCAACCCTCTGTTTCTCCACTGAATTAGACAAAATGTTGAAGTAAAGCAATTAAAAATGATTCATCGCGAAGTACCAATTAATGAAAGATCGCAACGCGAAGCCAGCTCTTTTTGAAGTTCACTTTTAGGGACAATTTTACACCGAGGAACGATCTATTTTGGTAAGATTAAAGAGGTGTTCAAAGTAAGGTCACTTGGAGTGTTTGTAATACAGCTGAGTGGCTGCGAAAACCATTATGGTTTCATCTATAACCATAACGGCCTAATCTATAATTAAATTCCTCACTTTCACTTGAAAATGGGGTGATGCAATTTTCAACTTTGTAAAATGAAATTGCGTTGAATTATACACTTGCACAGGTGCGTAACCCTCAAGAGTGCGAACCGCATAAAGATCAACGAAAAATCAATGGTATCGTAATAATTATGATGAGTTGAAGTTGGAAAACAAAAAGAAAAACTAAACCAAGCGATCTTATTTTCGTTTCGTTTTTCAAATTGCACATTTGTACCGTTGCTCGGGTAAAATCAACGTTGATACGGATTTTGTGAAATAAATCATCTTTTTGCAAAATTACCCATTTTTCAAACAAGCCTTTTGAAACGATCAACAAATTTGCGTTAAATAAGGTAAACATTGTCTAAGTATGATTTATTCCGTATATTAACAAGCAAATGCATTCAGCGACAAGGCATTAATATTAAACAATGCAAAACGTGACGCCAACTGCATTGTGGCGCTTAATTTGGAATTGCAGCTCATCGTGTATAGAGGTTTTAGTAATTCGTACCACACAGTTAATTCTGCGAGGTGTCGAGATATTAATAGACACAATACAAATTTTTCCAGTCGTGAAACTCGTTTTTCTACGACACACGATACAAGCGTGTAAAGCCAAACCCAACCAAACGCGACAGCAGTCCTCGCTGAAACGAATAATCCAAGTATAATTTATATAAATATTTTATAAATATAAGAAATATTTTGTTCGCATATAAATTGAATACGAACTTAAAATAAAATGCAATATTTTCAAATGGCAAATATGTTTTCGAATATTCATTTTTCATGGATCTTTAACGGCACCGAGAGATTTCGTATGAACGATGAACAACACGAGCATAAAATTATCAACGCGCTTCTGTATAATTTCATACGTAAATGCGGAGCAAGAAAGTTTTGCAGCTCGGAAAATTGAGTCATAAATTTCTCAAGTGCGATACGAGCAACGCTACGCGAGATTTCCATCGACGAATTTCGAGTCGCGTAACCACACGTGGGACATCTCGAGCAAACGAAATTTTCATACATAAATATTGTCTCTTTATACCGCGATCCCGACACTCTTTATTTCGCATTATAAAGTCGTTCGCCAGTTTACCAATAATGTTTCATTACCGTTTTTACTGCGGAGGACTTCAAAATGAAGAATGAAGCAAAGAAACGTTAATCGAGTAAATAAAATAATTATCGCGTGATTGAAGAACGTGATTGGTGAGTTATCCCAAGGGTGGGTTGAAACGATACTTTTCTCACAAGAGGTTTGTTTCGAAATTGAAATGTAACATCTACAACTGTGCGTTTAAAGCAGCGATTCACCTAAGCCTTGCTGATGAGTTCAGTGGTGAATTACAGAACGAAACGCGAACTCTCAACATTTCTACTGGAATAACGTTTAATTCTAATTTTTAAACAAAAATAAATTGTACTGAAAGAGCGCGATATGTGCTCCTATAAAAAGTATACTTTTTATACTGTATTAGACGTCGTACAATCGTTAACAATATAAGAATTTGAAAGCAAAGGAAACATCGCAGGAATGAATTAAGTGGATGTTTAAATAAAAGAAGCTTTGAAATTCGTTTGTGTTTCTTAATGTTTTAACTTTTCTTTTAAAAACACGCTTCCTAACAAACACTGTTGTGTTGTAAACAATTTTACAATTGTACATTTACATGTATCCTCTTTGTGTTATTTTTAAATTGTAGCATATTTCCGGTGTTTCTGAAGCATCGTAAATATTCATGATTCAAATGACGTGATTTTATACGTGTTAATTTATTATAACGTTTATTTAAAAAAAAAACATTCGTATTGAATTCCATTATCACTTGATTTCTCTTCGATGGTAAACACAGTAAAAGTTTATTATTTTTTATTGTTCCGATAAGCGTACATTTTGATTACCATCAAATCGTTTAAAACGTAATGTAGCGTGTCACGGGACATTTAATCGTATTTTCTTAATACAAGGGTAAAAAGCCTCTTCCCGAACATGGTGTAACAGACAAATCTGAATGTTAACACCCGTGTTGTACATAAGCCTAATACAAATTTAATATACATTACATATAATGAGAGAAAAAGTAACAAACACGCGACCGTGGGGAAAGTAATCATTGTCAACCGTGGTACAGAAAATATTACGCCTTCTTCCGGTCTTTAAAAGAAAAAGTTTATAGTAATATTATTGAAAAATTTAAATATAACAAAATAACTATTGTACAAGGTTGCAAAACTTAGTATTACAATTGTCCAATATATATATTTGTTTTGAAAAGTAGAATTTGCAGCACAAAGATTCCTCCGTGAGAAAGTGTAATATTTATTGATTGTTTGTTAAAAAAGTATATAAAGGATGTTAAATCAAATTGTTTCATCGGAATTGCATCGGGGTTTATTTGCGCCACGTATCAAATGAATGAACTATAGTTTGAGAAACTGAAAAGACAAAACAAATGTTACAAAAGGGGTTCCGAAGAATAAATACGACATTTCATATAAGTAACACTCAGGCACGCTAGAGAAATAAGTGTAAATCATGCATCGAGCGATTCGAGTGGTCCGAGTGGTCCAAAGTGGAAAATATAAATTAAAGTTTCCATAAAAAGACGACTGTCTTGCATGTATTTGACATTAATGTTCCGAATTCTGACACGAACATTTTCTTAATCGACAGATCGGTTGAGACTGAAGGTGTTCGTACAGAGTAACTGCTCGCTGTATGACATTTACGATGTGTGATAAAAAATAAGAGGAATTTTTTGTACGTCGCGAGCTTCATAAATTTGACAAAATTTTTTATTAGCTTGTTGGTACACATGTTTCTAACCTGTGTTGACGTTTCCAACCGTTATGAATGTTTAGTTCATTGTTGACAACCGAAAAGGTTTGACGTGTTTCGAATGTGCTCGACGAACTTTTAATTTCGAAATGTAACGAATCGTACATAATAAATTTGAATCTTTAAAAATGCATCGATGAATGATCCCAAATGTGAGAAATAATAAATAAATTTAAACGCTTAATGTTCAATTTTCACTAGTATTGCTAGAAAATTGAATCATGCAAGTTCCTCGTAGCTTTAAAAAAATAATGATAATATTTGTTCACGATAATACGTGTTCACGAATAAACAAACGAAATATTTTGATGCTTCAACTTTTAGCATTATTATTTTATTGATGATATTTTCATTCCCGTGTTTATTTTCTCCTTTTTTTTAACTCGTGATTATTTTAAATTCTTGATTGCAAATATTTAAGGGAACGACTGGAACATCTGAATAAAATAACAATCATTATAATTTGCATCGTCTTTAATTAGAACTCTCGTGATACTTATTTTTGTATGTACAATCAATTTTCCTAGCAGTGCAATTTTGTAACATCGAAACAATATTTTTATTGTCGTGAAAAAGAACAACAATCTGAAAATGTTACATTCGAAAAGCTCTTAATTAAAACAAATATAACTTCTATTTTTTTAATAAAAAGAGCCAAATACTAAAAAAACGAAATTCAATTAAAGAGTTGACATTATTTGTAAATGAATTAAGGAATTGGTATTTGGCACGATTAAGTGAAACCATTGGTTCGATAATTAAACGTTTGTTTAAGTAATTTTCTTCTTTTGAATAACCGAGCGTATTTCTGCAAATCTTAATTAACAAAAATATTCATAAGAAATTAACATACTCATTTTGAAACTCAGAATTAATATTGCAGTGAGCAAAAGTTCTGCTTTATAAATTTCTGCTTTTAAAAACGATGAATTTGATTCTGAAATGCAATCGTACAAAAAATGTTTAATTCGTAAATGAAAAACGTATATTGGCAATCGACTTGTGAATTGTTACAAACATAAATGCATTTCAAATTTGTCAGCAACTTTTTAACCGTTTATTCAATGCATCTTGTACGGCAATGGTTCGTCAATAATTGATTTACGAATTATATATAACTGATTGAATAATTGAATATTTAATTTAAAATATTCACGTAAAAAGTGGGCACATTTAATTGACAGCTTCGAACAATTAAAGTATCATTTAATCGTCCATATATTAAACGGAATAATTTTCTTCGACATAGTAAACATAATGTTTGTTACATATTTAATAATACGTCTTGCTTAACGCAAACCGATTACTGCACACGCATATACGAGCTGAGCAATTCCACAATTCCAAGACAAGGCATAGTTGCAATTTTTAGTTCAATCTTCAGACATTTAACAATCTTAAATTACAGTGATTAAACAAAATTATATAAATAAACAATTTGCGCGTACTGCTGATAACTTGTTAATTTTGTTAGTGTTAAGTGCTTACAGGAATTGTTGTCAACTTCTAAACTGAATTATGAAACGGTTCAGCGAATGAACGTTGGGTAAGAAATGGGTAAAAATGCAGTTTAGGGTCGATAACTGAAGTCGGCTATGGAACTAACGGGTAACAGAAGCCAGACAATATTAAAAGCAATGTTTATCAAGGTTCGCGAAAGTGAACCGACGAAGCAAAGTCCCGTGTGATGAGATGACGGTGTGAATGACGATGACTGAGCAAACGTACTTTTTACATTAATATACGAACTAAGTTACACTTTCCTACATTAATTAATTACAAAATTAATTACTGAACTAGATTTATAATTTTATTACTAATTAGAATCATTTATAGCAATAATTCTATTCTTTCCTTATGTGTTGACGTGATTATTGAAACACGCTTTCGTTTTTTACGTATTCATCGTGTTGGATGTCAGAAATCGAAGAAAAAATATTTGTCTCGTATTGTGAACTGGTTGAAGAAAAAGGACAGTCGATCTTTTTTCCCTCAATCTAACACATGAGACTGGAGAACATTATTTTATCCTTGTCTGAAATTAATTTGATTCTCCTTCGTTCGAAACAGTCTGCCGACAGGTACATTTGTTTTTATGTTGTCAATTAAAAGTGATATTTAATAACAGATCAGAAGTTAGAACTGTTTTATTAAATGCACATCAATAACAGATTTTTAATTAAACGTGCGAAAATCTCGGTCGACGGTGACGTGGATGAATAAGTCGTGTTTTATAATTGATATTATGTAATATGGTCAATATTATAATAAGAACAATTGCTTTGAGTGTATTTCCATATTTTTGTTTCAAATTTTTTAATATACCTCAAGCTTGAAAATGAAATAAAGAATTCCAGGACGATTTAATTTATTCATCGAATAACAATAAGAAAACAAGAAGAATAAAAATCGATAAGAATCTAAAGGCCATGAATCTAAAATAATCTGTTGGTATTTTACATTCCATTCAAACATTACATAAGAACATTTTTTAATTTTTTATATTTATTTTATTAATTTACAATTAAATTTATTTTTCAATTATCAACAGTTTTTCAAATGCAATATTTATTTAAAGTAAATGAATGTATTCATAAAATAATAAAATATTATAAACGATGCATTAAAAATTGATGCTTAATTAATGAAAAATTTTAAAGCTTAAATAATAATTATTTATCAAATTAAAACACAATATTACTGTCTTGTATTAATATTAATATAAAACATAGCTTTTAGAATTTTAAATTATAATATTTAATCAATTTAAAATTGTTTAAAATTGTTTAAAATTGTATAATTTTGAATATTTTGTAAAATACCTTCAAATCAAAAAAAAATGTTAATGAATTATTTATATAAAATATAATTAATAAAATATTTTACATTAACAAGTATTATAACATACTTTATAATTTACTTTGTTTTTTACAGGTAAAAAAAACAGTGAAGCAAGGTTTACGTTATCCGAGATTTATATCACAACGAAATCCCCCAAAAAATTATCATTAATAGAAACGTATGTACATCAAACTCCTGATAAAAAAGATGTGAAATCGTTTAAACATATTTTATTTTTTTATTATTTAATAGTTCATAGTTTCTCATATTGAAAAGTATTATAAAATATTTATTCACCACGATTAGTCTTACAAACAAGAATATATAATTGATTTAACCATATTTACATTATTTAATTCCATTAATTATTACACTTGTCTTCATTTAATTGCATCGCATTGCATTCTTATCATATGTTATTAATGGAAAATGGAATATGTCTAATTTGTGCAAGAAATGGTTTATCTTTTTTTAACAATTATAATAATCATTATTGCATTTTGAAATTTAACAGAATTATAAAAATTAAAACATCATCAGAACTGATGAACCTTTGCCAATATTTTTAAAGTTATTCAAACGAAACCCTCAAAGATCGAGATATATAAAAAAAAATGGATTTGTTCAACTTTCAAAAATATCGGCTGAGTTAATTAATTTACAGAAAAAAAGAAAAATATTTTTTAGTTATTTAGAGAATATGAGTATGAGCAATGATGCGTGCATGTAGAATAATTGCGTATTTAGTATAACTGAATTAGATTTGGATGAGGGATTCGACTCATAAAGAAAAATTCATCTACAGCCATTCCACAGAGGACACTACAACATTATAGAAAACTGCCACGAAAGGCAAATATAGTGAACAATTTGAAATAATTGGACATGCATGAAATTGACAAAAGTTACAGTCTGTCAGCAAACCCCTGTGATGTGTAGTAGGCGACTACGGTCATGGGTGAAATTGCAATCGATTCCTGTACCGATCCAACCCTGTATTCGAATTTTGATTTTGTGTCGTCGAGTGATAAAATGTTCAATCATTTTGCAATATCTGCCTATCAGTGGTTGAAGTTTTGTGAGTGCCGTTTTGGGCCTGAGTACGGATGTAGAGAACCTTAACGAGATTGCATTTCAATGAGGAAATTTTTCAATTGGAGAAAATACAGGTTATATAATTTATAGTTATTTTCCTGATCTGATTTCTGTTGAGGTAACGATTCGGTTACTTTGTACGGATCTTTATTTAATTAATCGATTTTGATATTATTGAGATGCGATTCGAATGAATGTGCTTTGTTAAGTTGTATAAAGTGAGTTTGCTTGCAACATATATATATAAATAGAGAGAGAGAGAGAGAGAGAGAAATAATGTGGAGGACATTAGATATGTGATTTAATTTTGAAATGATTCATTACATAAAATTATGCAGTGAATTATTGCTTTGAACATGACCTTTAGTGTATTTTATTAATAACATTTATACCGTCGTATGATAAAGTCTGTTATGTACAATTTTGTTAATAATAATTACATTTATTGTTTTAAGTTGATTTATTTATTTTTAATTTAGTCTTTGTATTTGTGTATTAAATGTTGCAAGACTATCAATCAGTGCATATTTGTTTTGTTCAAATTCGACCAAGGCTGGTCCTTTTTTTATCGTGGATAACAATTGCACGAGAAAAAGAAATTTATTGGATTTACTTTGTGAAAGATGCAAAACGCAAAAATAAACGTTATTTTATAAAAATGAAGCTACAATTATGAGTTCTGATCGTGTTTGTTTGCGTTTGTTTACTTCGATTGTTTTTACGTTTTAAATAATACATTTTATGATTATTTTTCCCCTGCAACGTGCGAAGCATTTGAGATCAAAGCATGACTTTGTTACGAAGTATTTTCTGATCGTTTCGATCGAACTGAATCATCTTCCTCCTCCATTAGTTAATATACATTAATAACTGTTTATTGTATTTAAATTTTTACATTCAAATTCAAATTTTGAATTTCTTATTCAAAAGTTACTTTCAAGTTGAAAAGTGGACTTTTCTAATGTTGAAATGAATCTCGTCACAAATTTTTTGATATAATTTCGTATAAAAATATTGATCGAATTGATAAATTTAAATTGTTTGCATAAACCATAACGTAAAAACGGGGACACTTTTTCTGTCATTTAAAATACAATGAAAAAGTCTCTGGCGAGCATTAAAACAGCCGAACTAAGTGTACTTATACTTGATGAAGTACAATGATTTCAGCATAATCGTGGTATTTGGTACCTTTTCTACACTATTTCAACAAATTTAACCTTATGAGGTAAAACTCTTTTTTTCATTTTACTTCCATTAATTTACCTGTGCTAATTCTTATTAAAATGTCAACAATCGTAATTTAGTGACTGCGCATCTTCAAAACCCTTTAAGACTCAGTCGCTGTTTAATAAAAACTGTAGCCGCGGCTGCGCCACCCTCTTCAATCCCTTTCTCAATTCTCTAAATAACATCGTAAATAAAATTTCACGAATGAATCTTTCGTTAACAACAAACAGCACACTCGGTTAACACAAATAACATTGTTTTTTAACTAACGCCTGTTGATTCATTCTTGTTTCATATGCATCTAATTTAACAGACAAAGGGTAATGCCAATGTATTTATTTATTCAAATACACATTTGACGTTTCGACCATTAACGTTGGTTGTTATCAAGTCACGTTGATTAATAAGCAATTGAAATGTTAATTTACGAATCGAAACACCAAAGATAAAGCATTAGCTACGATTAATATTTTAACACGTCCACTCCGATTCATGAATCAACAATTCAATTCTCCGTTAAACAACACGACTTAACAAGGGCTGACACGGATAAATAAATAAAGCACACTTTTGCACCGCAGTTGCATTAGACTCATTCACAACACCACGTCACGGAAGCAGTTTCTTTTCTATCGGATTTGCGTCTGAATAAACAAATGAGTCAACTGGAATGTTTAATCAATAAAAGTCTGTCGTTTAAAGTTCGTCAAACCATAAACGAACTTTAAGCGAAAGTTTGCGGTATCGAATTAGCCATGCGAGAATGATAATGATTAAAACGAGGCAAACACTTCGGTCTTTCGACGTCAATTGGAAGCTCGCCTTCCGGTGGAAAATTGACGAGGAGCATTAAGACGATGCAAGTCGCGGACGCCATAATGGTTGGTGACATGACGTATATTTGCCGACAGAGTTATGCATCGGGCGTGCATTACCTTTGAAGCTGCAATTCGACGGAGTCGGGGCGAGACTCCTAGATCGATTGCTCACAGACAGCAGCAAGGGCGTGGCTGTTATTTGGAGGGATTTTGATTTCGCAACGGTCTGTTTTTGCACGCAATAACTCCTCGCGCGTCGCCGGAAAAGAGGAGAGCCGAGGAACGAGTCGTCGTACTGCGGCATCTTCCGAGCCACTCAATCGACTTATTTATTCGCACCCCCTTCCCCTTCGGGCATCTCCACGTGTTAATTGCACTCACGATAAATTATGTCACTTTTCAGCCGAGCTCGCTAATTACGCGCCGATATTATCAATTATCGCGCTTTCTGTCTCGTATCGCGCACCTGGTGCAAAGTTGTATTTAGTTGCATCGATTCACAATTAATCGATTATTGATCTTAATTAAATTTACGATCATTAACTAAATGGATTCTTATCAAACAAGTCGGTTTAAGATTTCAATTTCGAGCGCTCGTTTCAGCTGCATTTTTGCGACTTTAAAGCATTGCCAGCGATGCACTTTTTGTGTGATTTATTAAATAAGCTGTTATTTTTGAAAGTAGAATAAGTCCACGGAAAAAAATGAGTCATTAATAATTTTAGTAAAATATAGACATTCTCTTGTTATATGTATATACATTCAATATATTGTATTATAATACATTCGATGGAGCAGGGTTTCTTAATAAAGCAGCCAAAAGAATTTTAGCTCAAAATGTTAACGCAAAAACGTTCTTTTGAAAGTGGAATAAATCCATTCGTGATAATTATAATTAAAACAATTTTCTAATTACTTGGTTAAATCACTGTATGCATTGGAAATGATCGTTGGGCAACTGTTTCTGAGAATGAAGACAATATATTGCTGCCTGAAACATATTCAGAATGTTACAACCCAAGACCATATTACAGCATACAAGGCGTACTGAACAAAATCGAAATATTAAGTTCGTACTGATGTCGTTAAAAGGATTGTTCAATCAGCTGACGACATAAATGTTATTGACCACAGATTTCTATTCTCATAGTCTCATTCATTTCTTTCAAACGACAGAGATAGTGGAGTTGTGGAAATATCATTTCTGTCAATTATATACTGCCCAAGATTATTATAATAAAATAAAGAGGTACACAAAAAAAAAAAAAAAAAAAAAAAAAACAAAAAAAAAAAAAATTAATTTTTAAACAAAAAAAAAAAAAAAATATTAACAACAAAACATTACATGAAACATAAAAAAACAACAACAAC
>JABFOX010003003.1:0-10788 GCA_022817665.1 Axea sp. ZL-2020
CTATGAGTTGTTTTAGAACATTGGATACTTTAAATTATTAAATTAACAATTATTATTTCATATGTTTAAAATGCTTTCTATTTAAAAAAATGAATGAATAGAATATTTTGTGGATTTTGTGATAAATATTAATTAAAAAATGAACATTTTTAGAAATGAAAGCAATTAAATAAAAATAATAATATCAATATAAACATTTAATATTTTTTGTCATAAAATAAAGCCATGTTTATAATTTTGTAATTTAATTTATAATTATCTAAATTTTCAAAATTTTAAGTTTTACTAAATGAAGTACTTTTGAATAAGCAATTGAAATATTAGATAATTAATAACCAATATAAGTTTACTTACTTTTTTCAGATTTTATTATAAAAATAGTTTTAATTTATAATAAATATTTGTTTAATTACACATTTTAATGAAAAGTTAGATTTTTTTAGAGGCTTATTTTTCATATATATTGAATTATTAGATTAAATGTATATTTATAAGTATAAATAGTTATGTAAACAAATACTCACAAAACTGATCTCAATTGGTGAAACAAACTTTTTCTTTTAATCGATACCTTTAAGGCATAACAAATTATGCTTTTCACGTTCATGTTTTTTATAAAAATAATATTTACAATAAATACATATTAAATAAAGTTTAAATAGTCTTTCATTATACAATTAACCTCCAAATACTCTTATTTCCAACTCGTATTTGTCAATGATAAACATAACCTTAATTTCAATTTAAAAATATAGTTGATCTCGTAGAAATGGCGTTGAAAGTAACAACGAATTGTTTCAAACAATTGATTACAAATCACCGTTTATGTAGAGTATTAAGTTATTTAGCAAATGTACCATCCATTGAGAAACGAATCTCGTTTTCTATAAATAAATACTTTAACAGTCCATTTAAAATATATGCAAAATTGTATAGTGATGAAATTCAGATAGGGAAAGATATTGGAGCTATTCCTAAACCAAAAAGAAAAAAAACTGTAGAGACTCCACAAATTACAATTTTTGACGAGAAAAACATTCAGATGACCACTACCCTTGAACAGGCGACTAAGCTGGCAAAAGCCCGGAATTTCAAACTAATTCAAATAAAAGAAGCTACTAACGGGAGTAAAGCGGTTTATGAATTAGTACCATTCTCTCGATTACTTTCTGATGATGTGGAAAAGAAAATAATTAAGAAAAATAGAAAACATGTAGCCATTTCAAGTAAAATCACCGACCATGATTTAGAAATTAAAATTAAAAATATTAAAAAAATATTAGCTAAAAATTATTCAGTTAGTGTATTGATAAGCAAGGAAGGAAATGAAAGTAATGTGAGTATACTTTACAATAAAAATTAAATTTACTAGTTGTATAACTCCATTTACGCAATAACAGTGTTTAACTAGATTCGTTGTTTAGTTATAACATACTCACAAATTTACAAACATGATTTTTTATAGTATTACCTTTGTAGGAATATTTTGTTAAAACATTATTTCATACTTTTGATATGAAGATATAAATGTCAAATGTTTGAATTTTATGAATTTGTAGAATCTACTAGGGAAGTAATTTTCAAAACTTATTTGAAAATGTTCTTCATTCTTCTTATATAACTTAAATATCTATTTGATTAATATGTTTATAAATAAACACTGATATTTCTACAAAAACAGTAAAAAACAAAATAGACAAAATTATTTTTACAGGAATAAATATTTTTAAATATAATATTTTAAAGAACTATATGTATTTTTTTGGAACACAAATAATATGCAGTATTAATTAATTATGTTTTAAATTGCATACAGCCTTATTTTATATGCTGTCATAAAAAAATTAAAAATTAAACAATTATGTTGCATCTAAATTAAGCTTAAATTAATGGAAATTTTTATCTAAATTAAACATTTGAATAGATGTAAAGTTATGATATTGATTTAAAATGAATTAAAATTGCAGAAAACTTATTCAATCATGCCTATACTACTATGAAAATATATCCATATTACTTTTTTGAAGTTATATGTATATATATTATTATAAATATATTCATATTACTTTTTTGAAGTTATATGTATATATATATTATTGTATTATTTAAAATAGTTTAAATAACACTATAAATATATATTTGATATAGAATAAAATAACAAATACGATTATTTTAAAAAAAACATTTATTGTATTTCATATCAATTAAGTTTGAAAATTATAACACAAGAGTAATAAAGTACAGTATATATTTAGATGCTATTTTACAGAAAATTTTGAATTGACAATGTGTAATCGATAGTACTGAAATTAGATTTTGGTTGATTTTATAGTTATCAAAAGAAAGATACTTTTTCTTTAAATTTAAGTACTCAAATTTGTTTCTTTTGTTTAAATATATATGTATATAATTAAATTTTTGCACATTTGTTTATTTATTCAAATTTATTAATATAATTGTTCAATTATGTATAATATAGTAATGTGATATATAAATTTATAAATAAATTAAATAGATCACAAATTTATTTACCTATGTTTGACAAAGAAACGTTTTTCTTTTGATTATTTTATTATCAACTATAAATGAATATGAAATATTTTTCAAATAGTATTATATTTTCAATTATATATTCTATTTGTAATATTGTGATACTTTTAAATATTTCAGTAAATTAAATTTATAAGTGAATTCTTGAACAAGAATTTTGTAATTGTTAAAATTAGTATATAAATGGGCATCCGCTAATTTTTTTAGAATAATAACACTATTTTAGTGATTAAACATCACAAAATTGCAACATTTAAATGTTTTAGATTAAATCAATTATGAACAGAATAGAAAATGGAGTGAAGGATGTTGGAATCATGGATAAAAAAGTGACACCTAAGAATCCAAAATTTAATATAAATCCTGTGCCTGCAAAACAAATTTTAGATAATAATGAACCAGAAACACCTGATATGGTATAAAATTAATTAGTAAATGTTTAAATGATAAGTGAGAAACTTAATCTTCTGTTTTTCTGAAGACAAATAATTTATTCACACTATTTTTTTATTAATCACTTGAGTCTTGTATGATACATTAAAAAATGTGATCAGTGGTATGCTATGTTATTGTCGTTATAGTGAGATTAAACATCAAATGTTACATTGCAATTTACATCGATAATTTTTATGTTCACGATATGTTTCAACTGATGCAAAAAAATACAATGTATATACTTATATATATATATCAATGTAATGAATCCGCGATATGTGCAATTCTTACCAGCCATAACTGTATCCAAGAAAGAAAAGTGCTTCTTGTCATTGTAATACATTTTTAATTAGATTAAATGGCACTGTGTTTATTGATAAGATAATTTATTATTTTATAACACAATATTGTAAGTTATTAATTATAACTTATTATTTTTATAATGTAAAATACAATGTTGAAATGTCATGACAAAAACACTTTTTTTCTGAATCCAAAACTAAAATACATGATGTACTAATCCATGGTACAAAATATATTTATATTGTTATGTAAGTGATATATATTAATAAAATTGTACATAGGAGAAATAGCTATACTAATAAATTGAAATATATAATTAAGTTTTATAATTTATGGAGTTTCAGTTCATTAATTAATAAATTTAATATTTACTTGTTTGGTAAAATTAAAGCAAAATTAATTAAATATAAATTAATTAATCTGCAGAATAACAAAACTGAGATCTATCAATCTTAAATATAAGTGTAAATAAGAGGTCTTAAATTACATAGAGAAAAATATATGATTTTATATATTATACAATTTACAATACGCAGTATAATTTTGATAATACAAATAGACATAAAAATTTTATTTCCTCTATGTAATTTTACAATTTTTACAGAAATTAATCTAACTTTTGTTATACGATTTTAGTTACAAAAGTCACCATTAAATTTAATTGCTTTATGGTAATCTTACAATAAAAATCTATTAAAATAATTAATGCACAAATGTTGTCTTTAAAGTATATAACATCACTAAATATTTATCTTAGATTCGGATAAAATAAAGTATTAATTTCAATCGGGACAATTAGGTTTTTTGCAATCCAAAAATTCAGCCAAATGTGGACACAATTTAGCTAAATGTCCTTCTGGATACTGTTTCACATATCTGAACCTATGTCGTACGGATTTTCCACAAGTTGAACTGCAATGAGACCAACGAGACCATGACGATACTTTGCAATCTGCTGAATCTAAAAATATTGATTATATTTTAGTTTTCAATGTAATACAAGAATATAACATTATTAAAAGATTGTTTTTGAATAAATATTTATTTTCAAATTATAATTTCGAATACTAAAATTATTTTGGTATGTTTTAGATTTTAACATTAATAGAATTAATTAAAATTTTTCAAATACACATAATATATTCACAAAATTTATTCGAAAATCCAAATTGTACTGTTTAAAAAAAAAGTTTATAAAGTAAAAATTAATTATTTTCTATAGCGCTAAAAAGAATATTATATAAATAACTAAATAATAAATGTATATAATTATTCTTAACTTTAAATTTTTCTGCTGATTAAATATGGTATTAATACAAATATAATATGAATTAAATAGTATTGCTCTACCTTAAATATACATTATTACTTTCATTTTATTATAACATGTGAAATATAAAACAGTTAACGTAATAATTACTGAAATCATAAATATTTCATATATGAAGATTTCAATCGTCACTTAGTCAAAACTTAACATTTTAATTAACAATTCCAACTCTACCAACATATTCATAATATATACACAATTTGGACCGCACATATTGTAAATCAATAAATGTATAATTTTATTATAAAGAAAATTCTGTATTTGTATCAAACCCTGTATCGTTACTGTTATAAAATACAACATCACAGCATATTTTAAAATTAAAATAATACAACAGATTGCAAATATTAAGTAATCGCAATTAAAAAAAAAAGTCTTTTGAAATTTGTATAAATTTAAAAAGGTTTCTTTTTAATTAAAGAAATTAAAAATATTTATTTGAAAATAATGTATTATTTTTTAAAAAAGTCTTCATTCCTTAAATTCTTATTAAACATTATTTCTTATTTTTTTAATAATAATTGTTTAATACATTATGCTACAAAAGATACTTATTGCTATATTTATTTTATTAATTAACCTTTCTTTTTTTGCTCTTTATAGATAATTATTAATCCCGATAAACATAACATAAAATTAATTTAGATTATTAATTCTTTTTAAAAATTTACTTTATTATATTCAATTTCATTTTCAATAATTTGGTAATTTCATTGAATTATACATTTTTTCTCAAGTTTTTTTAGTTGTCGTAAGTATACATAGAGAGTATCGTCAAATTCTTTTTGAGAATGTTTGAATTAATATTAAAATGCAAAGAGTCTTAGAAAACTTTAACTCTATTTATTCCTTTATCATTTGAGACAAAATAATGTCCAAATTAAGTATTTTCAAATATAAGAGTATGTTCATTAAATAAAAATTAATAAAAAAGTAAACATTTAACTGTAAATATGTTTACAATACAATTCAAACATTTGATTTTCAATAAGAATTTAATGAATTTTATTGAACAAATTAAATAGTATTGCATTGCTACATATTGTAATTAATTGTTTTAGATGATTCTCATGTAAATTTTATCGCATATTTGCAATAAAATAAAAAAACTAAAGTATAATGTGATTTATCAATATACTTTTATTATAACTTAAAAATAAAATTCGGCTTATACTTCATTAGAACATATTGTTACTTAACAATAAAAATCAGTTGGTGAAGTATATTATAATTAAATTTTTAATTTCATAATAAATTTACAATAAAATTTAATAAGCTATAATATGAATCAATTAATTACAAGAAATAATAATAAACATTTACTTATTGTGTAGGATTAATAAAATAAAAAAAAATTAATTGTTTTTTATGAAATGTAATTTAATTTTTATATGTAACATTTAAAAATTCTTTTATATAATTATCTTTAATATATTTTGGAATTTATTGTTATGTGTATTTTGTTTTGTAGTTTAATTTATACTGATTAACCGATAAATCCAAAAATAAAAATCAATATACTACAATAAATTATATTACTGAAGGCATTTCTATTTGAATTTTTATATTTTTTTAATGAAAATAGTTGAATGAACATTTATGAATTAAGCGTAAATTAAAAACAAAATCTTATTATGACGTCAAATTAATTATAAACTTATAACCAGAGTTTTTTAATGATTTAATATCAACTTACAATTGGAGTCGAATATTGTTTCTCGAGAACTTCTGTTTTGAATTTCCTCGTCGTCTTGGAGTGCTATTAGAAAATATAAACATCACATTAACTTTATATTTGCAAATAAAGAAATAATAAAACTAACATTTCATATTGGTGTTTATATTAATGAATATAATTAAAAAATCTTGTTTTAAACTTTACTAAATTACGTACAACATTCTGGAAGTCGTTGACATTTTTTTCTCCTGGTTAATTTTCTTGGACATCTTTTACCACCGTTACGTGGTTCTTCCTAATAATAATTTAATTAAACAATAAATTAATGTTTTATTGGTTGTTGTACACAGTTGTAAAACAATTCATTTAATTGTATTTATATTTATTTGAAATATCCAATTTTTTTAAATATAAAATGTTTAAAAAATAATAATTACCAAAATTTGGCGGTTGCTAATAGTATGGCCACGACAGTCGTAACAGCGGGACCAATTGCTCCAATCTGATACTTTACAATCAACTTTTTCTTCGTAATCCCATTTGGAATCCAAAATCTGACTTCTAGTTTGAATTCCATTGAAATTTGAACTTTCGGTCGATTTGAATGCATCTGAAATATAAAAATAATTCGTTAAAATTCACTTTAAAAAATTATTATTTGCTGTGACACTACAATGTTATTAGTTGGCGTAATATAATAAAATGTTTATTGTTTTTAATAATAGTTTTTTGCATTTGTAACTAAGAAAATCAAACTTTTAACGTAAAGTAATGATGAATTCAGGTAATAGACGTGTACATAAATTATAAATATAAAAATAACTATAGGGACAATTTGGGTTATTGTGACAGTGCCACATTTTATCAATTAATAACTAATTATTCTTTATTTGTTTAAATTTTTACATTACTAATAATGTATAGAAATATTAAATTCCAATAATTTATCAAATAATTAAATGATAATATAGTATATTATTATAATTCAAAATTTTGTAGTAGTTAACTATTCTACTATTTGTTATTTGACTGATTGTAATTAGACTATTAGTTAATACACAACACGAGATTAACAAACAATAAAAAATAATTTTCTCGTTTTTTTTCTTTATTTTTATTTTTTATGTCTTAAATAATGTTTATTGATATTTGATATATATATATTATTTTAAAACTGTTTTATATTTATAAAATTGTATAAATTATTGTAAAAATCATGAAAAAACATGTCCAAAAATGAAGCAAACTCATATAATTTTCGTTTTTGAAAAAGTTTCTCATATTATTCCTCATGTGCGATTTTTGTATGGAGTGAAAGGAAAGAAATATAAAAGTAATAAAAATACCATTTTAAAATGACACAATGAAACTCAGCTATACAATTTTTTTGTCACATTTACCTACATTGACCCTATAATTAAAAAAGTAGTAAAGAAACGCATGTTTAATCTCAAATTGCAACAATGTTTTATAACGATGCTTCACCAAATTTTTCACGTTTAGTCTTGGCGCTACGCTCCTCTTGTACGGGAATGTGATAGCTGAGAACGCTGCTGAGAGAGACTTTCACGTTTTTCATGACATTTTTCAAATTGTTCCTTATTTCTTCTGCGAGGGCGTGTGCAAAAGAATACAAATAAACACAAATATTACGGTTGATTAAGAAATTATTTGTTGCACCTTGATAAAATTTTATCGTTGAATTTGAACCTACATTACTACTGGCAAAGGAGAAAATGAGTAAACATTTTGAATTTTATTTTCTATTTCTAATATCTTGTTTCAATTGGATGATTTTATAGTATATTGTAGATTGAGGTGGACTTCAGTTAATGTGAATTTACATTTTTAACAAGTAATTTTTATCTTAATGCATACACACGCGCACGCACACATACGCACGTACAGTTTAAAATTTGACATGTTTTCAAAGCAGCGTGTTGAAACAGTCTATCTTTATAATTAAAATTAGTAAAAAATGAAGAATCAATAAAGCCGTGTGTATAATGTGTAAGATAACATGCAATCTAATATTATAATTATTTTATTTATCAACTTATATTTATACTAATAACATTTTTATGACTAGAACAGTTTAAATTTTAATTCGTTCACATAAAACTGAAATCACGTAGTATATTCTGTAAGTAAACTCCATTTTTTAATAGAATACATACAATTTTGAATTCAATTTTGAAACTGCTTGAAATACGCGCTGATATTAATTTAATTCATTTTATCAGAAATTTGAATTAAAGTCAACAAAAGCCTTCTCTTGCAAATACGCCAATCTCAATTCATTCAATTTTAATGATCATTGCTAATAGTGAATATTAAAAACCTGTATCACATATTGATTTCATTTAATATAGAAGTATCATTTTGTTAGCCAGCCGTCAACTCTGATATCGTACTAAACATTTAAAAGAATATAATTCAATGACAGTAAAGAATCAGCAGAATATTTCTGCCAATTAAAAATTATAATCAGACAAATATGTGATTGAGATTTGACTTTAATAAGTTTACTGACCATTAGAAATAACTGTGCTTTTTTTCGTAATAAATTTACACGATGTTTAAAGTTTGTTGCAACCAAAATGCAAGTGCTTATTTCCAAGGTTCAATTTAATGAATATTTCTGTATAAATTTATACGAAGAAGGTATTGAATGTTATACAGTATTTCGCTAAATAAATGTCGAAGATGAGCGTTGGGCATGAATATAACAGCGGGTAAACGTATACGCATATCTGACCAGGAAGTAATTAGCAAATTACACAGCCACACAACGAAATGAAAGTCACATATGACTACTTAGGAAGGTTATAAGTAAGTCGATCGTTAGGACTGATTAAAATTTTAGTCCGTAGCCTGGTTTAATGATATATAATTATTAGACCTGTCTAAAAGTTTTAGCAGATTTCGAAATTTTTAGTTGAAATTAAATTTTGAACTTCGCAGTAGAGCAGTATTATAAGATCCGAATAAAACTTGTTTCATGTAACCGTGTGATTTTTGTCCAACATTCATCAATGCTGCATGTTGTCTTTTACAAATTGTAAAGGTTTTATCGTAATTCAACATTCTTTTATTTGTTTCTGTGTGTATTTCTAACCCAAAGTGCAATCACAGTGACGTATATGAATAATGCTGAGTGACGTGCATTTTTGTGTACGAATATATTTATATATAAATATAATAAAATGAATTGGGAATTATTATTACAACTACGCGTGCAATAGTTAAATACAATGAAAATCTCATGAATTTTGGACAGAGTACACATAGATATTTGTAGAATTATTTATAATAGGAATAATAATATTTTTCAATATAAATATTTAAGAACGAACTCGTTCGTACTTTTCAATAAGCCACAGTTTGTATTCCGTGTTATTTGTTGTTGTTATAATATAACGTTTCAGAACCTTGTCCGATCCTCTTCGGATAATTTTATAGGTTAAATAATTTTAAAGTTATTTAAAGAGGACCAGAAAAAGTCAAAACTTTATATTATAAGAATAAAAAAGTAGTGACAATGGTTCGATAAAGCTAAATGTTTATTCTGAATTCGTCAATAATTTTGATTTTACTGGTAAACCAGAAACTCAAAAGTTACAAGTAAAAAAGTCTGGGAGAGAAAGTACCTATGAGGAAATTTTGCCAATTATTAGTTCTGAAAGGGATCTCAAAGTTGAGATTGAAACGTCAACGGTGCTTCGTTTCATATTGTTAAGTCTGAATATAATTCATCTTTAGATCCATTATTTTTAATTTAATTAAATTTAAAATATGCAGTAAATTGTTTTTGCAACGCAAAAACTAAAACGTTGAACCAATTCAACTTTATTGCATTACATTTTGAATGCTCAATGTATCGCAGTTCGAAAGACCAAATCAAGAATCGACCAATTTAAAGTTTTAATTAAATTCGTGTCTCAATTATTATTAAATCTATTATCAGACTCAAATTTTCAACTCTATACTCTTTACCAAAATCTAATACAAATTCATAATATTTCAAAAAGTTGTTGATTAAATACGCCTTTCAGAATTTTTTTTCACGCATGGTGAATGTTTAACAAATAATTATGTTGAATGTATATGGTTGCAATATTTTGTGTGAATTATTTATAAAGCATTATCAGGGATTCATTATAAAATATTAGAGAAATATACATTTTAGATAAATTTTCTAAAAATGCTTAATATATTGAGCTTTTTTTGATTTTGTTTGGTTTATCAGATAGCAGATAGTCCAGTGTCTCGAGTAAATCGTAAGTTTGATTCTTAACTCAGAAGGATCGTTAAATGATTGATTACAATTGATTACAATTTTGCTCGTACCATGCAACATTTTTTGTTTTGAAATTTTATATTTAAAATGAGTAAATTATTTTCGAATACAAACCGTCCATATAATTATATAGATTTCACATCGAAGGAATAAATAAAATATTATATTTATAATTTATTTATGACCAATTAA
>JABFOX010003004.1:0-10787 GCA_022817665.1 Axea sp. ZL-2020
GGTAACTTGATGTAAAAAATATTAATTATTTATATTAATTCTTATAACTATTGTTTTGTAGATTCAAATTAAACAAATAAAATTATTAAAAGTTTATAACAGAAAAGATTAATTAAATTAATTCAACATTAAAATATTTTAAATATTAATTTAAATTTACTCATTACAAATCTTTTCATAAAAGATTAATGTGAAACGAATTATTTTCGATGAATTATTAAAATAATTATCGATATTTATACGTAATTTTATAATAATCTCCATATATTCGACTTTTCCTTAAGAAATTAAACAAAATATTTGTATTAATTTGTTTAACACACATGTCTGTTAAATCATTGTACTTTTGTATGGAACATTTTAACGTGTTAAAGAAGAATACAAAAACGAAATATTACCGATTTATTATTTATTTTTTTTTTTTTTTTTTTCATTACTCCAATACGCATAAGGTTGCTGCCTCGGTAATGAATCACATAGAAGTAGAAATCTGCTTTTCCTTTAATTAAAGTTTATTTTAAATTTAACTTATATCCTTGCCTTTTCCTTAGTTATAGTATACAATAGGACCCGTCTTATATTTTTGTTTAAATTGTGTTTCAATACCTTTATTTTTGTCCCTGTTCTAGTCATTTCTATTTATTAATAGAAATTAAATTAATATGTGCTTCTTTACAACTAAGACAGGTGAGAAATGCAAGTCCTTTCATATGCCCCGTGTAATTAAGTAAAATCACTGTTTAATTAAACATAATTTTGTTAATCTTTACAAAATGTATATTTGCTGCCTATTAAAAAACACACCAAAAGTTTGTTCTACAATTTCTTAATTGCAAGGTATTGCAATATAGTAAAATCTACAGTGTACTTTCTTTGAAAAAATGCTACTACGTAAATTTCTCATGGAACAAATTAAAAAACATTAATCGGTGAAAACTAGTCATAAAGCTGAAATTTCGTACCATGTTTGTTCACAAGTGTAATTATCAATAAGTAAATCAGTCATAATGAATTGATGTTCAATAAAATATTGTTTATTTTACAAATTTAAACTAATACTGCTTGTTTACTTTAAACTTATTAGTTAAATCAAATAAATTTCTGAACAAATAATAATCGTAACAATAGATATAAAGTAAAAAGTTTATTATAGAAATTTAAGACAATAAAACAAATCAACCAAAAAATATTTGTTTATTAAAACATTCTTGTATATTTTGGAATTAGTTTACGTTTTATGCAAGTTCCATATTTATTAAATATTACAATTATTACGTTTGTTTAAACTTTCATGATTTACTACACTAGTGGAATCACAATTTCAACGCACAATATATTTATGAGAATCATTAATCTGATTGATTATGAATTTTTCATTTGTAGTGTTTTTGATTCTAATTCAAACCAATTGATTATTAGGTAAATATCCAAATAATTGATTGACATGTTTGGCTGCATGCACGCAAACACGCACGTATGCGCATTTACACATACAATTTTTAATTCTAGGTTAAAAGAGCATGTAAAACGAAGTTAATGAAATGAACTTTCATTCGTGTATTTATGATGTAGTTAAAAATTTACATAGTTTTGAACATTAAGGAAATCGTGTTCTCTTTCAAAGTCTGAAAGATATTTAAATGTGCAAATTTAACTCATCTCAAATGTTAACAGATACCGTAGATACGACCAAACATTTCTTAAATTTCTGTAGACTTTTTTCATACATCTTTTAGATATTTTTATCAAAAACTCGTTGAATTTATTGTTTAATTCGCAACATAGTATGCATAAATCTGAACCATACTTAACCTAACTAGACATTCTTATTAAATATGAAAGCAAAGTTTCTCTTTCTATAAAATAAATTTAGTGGACGTAATCAATCTAAAATTATTCTGAAACTTCAAAATTTATACAATTTAGATGTTACAGATAAATTTAGACATTTTCATCAATCACCAAACTCTTTCAAATATATTTAGAACGTCTTCCGGTCGCCTTTTAAATTTTACCAATTTTTTTAAAGTCTTTTCAGACTTTCACTAGATTAAGTTAATTTTTTAGTAAGATTTTAAATATATAACTTCAGAAATGTAAGTCTAATGAAAACCATTATTCAACTGATCAACCTTATTCATTATTAAGGATGCACATTGTTCTTTTTTTTGGGGTTGAAAAAATTAGTTATGTAGAACTCTATGCAACTGATCATTATTCTGTCGTTTTTTATTTATTTTTCATAAAAAAATACACTTTTTTAGTTCAGTGTGTGTACTTTTAATAGCTGATACTAAAATTTATAAAAAACTTACCGTAACGCAAAAATTTAAGACAAAAATGTGCTAGTTTTTGGTCTCAAAAGTGATGTATCCTTTTAACATAAATTCAGCGTTTTAAAGAAATAATTATGATGTATCCATAATTTGTATTTCATAAATCAGTTTAGTCAAGAAGTATAATGTAAAATTTAAATTTATAAATTGCTATCTTCAAATATTACTGTAGAGTTTTTTTATTGGAACAGTATGAAAATGTAGGAAATGATATTAAAATAGATTTAATGTACAAATTACAGAAGTTATTTTAAATTTGTATTATTTAATTCTAAATTACCGTAAGTTTTATTTATATTTGTACATTAAATCCTATTTTCCTTTAAACTAATATAATTGTTTTAATATTTGTATGATCATAATGATTCTTTGTTAGAAGAGAATTCTAGATTTTGAGAATTTGCAAATTAATTGTATTTTATTTCTACAACATTCAGATTTTACCACAAAACTATATTTACTACAGTAGTGAAATAATTTTATTGAACTTCATAGAAGATATTTTATTTATGCATTATTAGTATTTTATATGTGATTTGCATTCATTATAGCATTATTTATATACTCGATCATGTAAGATACAAAGGAATTTAAATAACTGGCGACTAAAAATCCGTGTTTGTTGGAGTGTATTGATGAAACATGGAAAATCAGTCATTATTACTGTAAGCTGTTAACGTGGATATAAAATAATTGCATCTACAAGTGATTCATTCCTCTGTGCATGTAACGTGTTAATTTTATTTCAACAATAATTGAAGGAATAAATCAAAACATACAAAACGACATCGTATCCATTGCATACATTAAAAAATATTTCAGCAATGCAAAAAAAAATCACAAACACAATTTTCATTTGTTTATAACAAATGTTTTAGTTTAAATTATTTACTTTTCAAATGATTCTTAAACTTGTTATTAATTAAAAATCTTAAATTACAAATTTTACATGGTACATATTATATTGACGATAAGAGATTATTAGTAACATAAAATAAAATATATTTATACTTTGGCATACAATTTACACAAGTCAGAGCAGTGTTATACTTTTAATCATAAAGGATTTATGAAGTATATTTGTTTTTTTTTAAGTCATATTAATTCTGTATTTCATTTGAAATTAATTTAAATATAATTACTTTATTGTTCAAGATACACAAAATCTTGAATAGCATGAATGCAACAAAACGATCCTTTACCACAACTAAAGCAATGGTAATAAAAGATGCTTTTTCATATCACTTAACCATCTCTGTGAACGTCTGTGTAGACTTAATATCAGGCATCACTTTCCGTTCATTTAATTTGAAAATTTCGTTTCCATCTGTTGATTTAGCAGAGCGATTATGATTCAACAAATATTGACCTTGACACTGGAATGATTATCTCATTCTGTTTCAAGCATTTAAAGGATGGTGAATGATATTGAAAGAGCTGATAAACTTGAACATCTCCACCAATCTAATTATTTAATTTTCTAATTAACTTTTCTAAATAGATCTTTCATTACACAATCTACCACGTGAATTATATCCGACCAAACACCGTGTATAATTGAGTACTGTTTTGTCTCTTCTTACCCTAATTTATAAAAATCAATCGCCACTAAAAATTAAGATATTTTTATTCCCGTTAAAATGTCACGACATTGACACCATGCCAGAAATTGCTCGAAACCGGTTAAAGTTCGTCACTTTCACCAAAAAGAAGTTCTACTTTTTTTGCCCTATAAATATTTAAGATGCCGTAGGACACCTTTTTCGCATCTTTTTTCGTATTCTTATTCTTTTTCTTCCCTCCACGCTGATACAAATTTTCGCATCGTAACGAAGAAGGGACTCGGTTCTTACATCCCTCGAAGGCAGTCTGCGCGCAGGATCTTCCTTTTTTGCCTTTTTCTTTTTATTTGTGAAAAACACATAGCTTGGTTAGGTTAGGGTAGAGATAGCCAGTGGGTGGCGCGCCCCTTGGCAACCCCGCGCCCTTCGGCATCGTCGCCGTTTTCTCTCCCCTTGCCCCATCCAGTCCCTCCACGAATCCCTGTTCTCTACGACGCCCCTCGTCAACCTCATTCCTCGACCCCTTCGACCGTCACCCACGTGGGACGCAAGACGAGGGTGTGAGGCAACAGACAACGCGGAGATACCGCCGCGGTGGCAGCTGCGCTCAGCGATTCTCAGCTCCGCGATTTTCGTACCAAGCTTACGCGATCGATTGTGAATTTTCGGTTTGGACTTTTAGGTACAATTTTTCAACCCTGTTCACGTTGATGTTTCACGTGAAAAGGATACACGTTTCCGCTAATGACGATGGAAAATTTAAGCGAAACTATTTTGATCGCAATTTTTCAGGGTGGGAAGTTAAAGCTGACGTACGATAATATTTAACAGCGGATTCCAACAGTTATTTGCAATTTTCACATTTTAATTTGTAACTTTATAGTAAATCAAATATCTCGTTAAAACACATTAAAATAATTTCACCTGTTTGTACTTCAGATGAATAACACATTTTATTTCGTTACAAAATGTTTAGAATTTATTCGTGCAATAAGAAAAATTAAGTAGCGACAAGTTATTGTTAATTTAGTTCAAACATGTGTACAGTGTTGATAATACCGTTGAAGACGATATTCAATAATTGGTATAACTTGTTTAATTTAAATGCAGTAGTTTAACATTGAAAATGGTTTAATTAAATTAACAAACTTTCCTGTTAATCTACACAATTCTCTATCGAATTCATGTCATTCTTTTGCATGTCCACGAATATAAACAAATTTAATAATGAAATAAAGCATACTGTTATTATTCATAAGCATATAACATTTCACATGTAAATTGTAAGTCACGTGACTTTAAACACACTTATCTCTTTCAAATCTTAATACATTTTATTAAATTCAATTTGTAGTTTAACGATAAAATGATGAACGTTGTATATGTTGTTACAGTAAATATTACATTAAACATTACATTATCTTCACATTGTAATATCAAATTTGCATTTGCTAACATAAAAAGTGTGCTATTTAAATGTGCCAATTGATGTATTTCGAGAAATATACACCTCATAGAAAATGTCCCAGATAAAATTTGTTTACTTCGAAAACAACGTCATCTTGTAATTCCTTTTAAAGCAAGTAAATATTATGCAGGATTTCTTCTACAGAGTGTAACCAAAATAACTTTCTGATATATTTACGCTCATGGCGCATTTTGGCGACTGTCGCCGAAATGTATAAAAATATATGTAGAAGTACTTTCGGCGGCATTTTACGATATTGTTAAGTTTCCGTGTCCCCGATATATTTATATATATAATAACTATTTACAGCAAATAAAATGTATAATCAAAAAATAAAAAAATTATTTGATGTTTAAATAAATAGATGTATGTTTGTTTCAATATTTGAACGAGTTTAACATATACTTGTTTATTTTATAAAAAAATAGTACGTTTGTTAAATTGTTTAAATAACATTAAATCTTAAGAAGAATAAGTCATTTTGGAGCACATGAAATGTCAAACGTTCAATATTAGCATTTTGGCGCTATAGCAATTTTGAAAAATCACATAAAAAATGTTATTGTACGTATGATAATTTTTAGCACTACCCACTTAATATTTATTAACTATAATAATTATCAGTTTAACGTACCATAATTTACTATGTTACTTTTACTAAATTTTTCATTCTTAATCATTAAAGTACAATTTTGACGCGATAAGTGATTAAAAGCACGCATTCAATATTTAGTACAATTTTTAAATATAATTGATTACATGATAATTATTTATATTCTGTGAAAATGCGTGTCATAAAAAATGCATATAATCATAAATATATGTGATAACAATTTTATGACTAACGACTTATGCTATTAAATTATAACAGTGATTTAATATTATTGTGTCAGAAAATTAGTAGTAAATTGTAAATGTCATAAAACTAAAATCTTAACGCGATTATAATATTCACATAATCTTAATTTTGCATATAAAATACACATACACAACACATCGGGCTTTTTACATTTTGTATTTATTTATTAATAAACAAATAGAGATCGTAAGATTACATGACCAGTTTTCATTCTATAACAAAAAAAGTCATAAAATAATTATATTTCAAACTGAAGCAGATTGATCTTGGAACATTCTTGACATATTATATTACAACTGAAGTAAATTCTATGAATGTATATATATCAATGTTTAATAAGAAAAAAGAACATTTTAAACAAACTTTTACAGAAGCAATAATTCATCTTCTTAATAAATGTATAACAATATGGATTATTAAAATTATTCTAATTTTAATAACAACTTTTCAAATTCAAACAAAAAAAAATTCAATAATTACTACATTTCTTATCAGCGCTTAAATAAATATCGTATTATTTCATTCCATTGACAAAGTAACTAATTTCAATAGGAACGTCTTTCGAACAAACCACCTTATATCACTGGTGTAATAATAGTTGCGTAATCACTGGCAGAAATGTAAAACAGCGAGTATTATCGTCCTAAACAGAATTCTTGATGACAATGAAATTTGCTGATCAGGACGAGAACTGGAATGTGATGTTTTAAATTAAGTTCCTTGGCGCTCTTATTCGAACAGGAATTGAACAAGAATTTGAGTAAAAACGGTATTATATTGTAATTAGGAAAATAGATTCATAAATTAAAATCTGACTATGATTACAGAAAATATTTTGATATAAATTCATCAGAACTTTTTTGAATCCTGTCTATTTTATCACAATTTTGCTGCAAACTACTGTTTCTATTAAATGTTCACAAATATGACTAGATATGCAATATTTACAAAATTATTTTATATTTGAAAAATTCATATCTCACTGGATTTTCTTCATGAAATGTATATATAAATAAACTTAATTAAAAAATAAATAAGCATATATATTTCTAAACATATATATGCGATGATGTTTTACATTTTACAAGAACGTGTTATAAATGTGACAAATATTGTATTAACATTGTTATATAACACCCGCAACCATCTTGTATTCTGATGTTCAGACTAATTCATTTCATAGTAAGAGAATTCTGTTACTCTTTGAAGAAGTAATCGATACAATAATTTAATTGTATTATAAATATTGTAGTAACAAACATAAGCATGGCCAACTGTTTTTGTTCCCGGCCCAGACGAAATATTAAAATTAAAAATTGTTAAGATAGTGTTTTCCAGCATAATGCCAAATTCGAAGATGGATAAGTTATAATTCAATATATTTAGTTCCTTAAAGAAATATCGATTAAAAAAAGGTATCTAAAACCTATAATGGAAGTTACTTTAGTAAAAATTTCAATTTTGAAAAATTAAAAATTATGTATACGTTTGGGGGGGGGGGGAGACTAAGAATTTTTTGCTTTACGTTTGATCATGCCTGATCATACGTGATTTATAATCGATCTGTAATTAATTATTAGTAACAATTTGAATTTACACAGTTTACATTAAATATGGAAATAAATAGGTATCAAAAGAATATTGCCATAACAATCGATATGTCAAAAGCTATATAATTTTTAATAAACGTTCAAGAAAATTTTTCTTAATGATCGAAAAATAAATTACAGTTGTTTATATTATAATTGTTGAAAATTTTATGCATACAATGTGACAATGTTTTCAATGTGATATATTTATTATCAACTTTATATACATACTTATATAATTTTCTTTAAATATGAATAAACAAATTTTTCAAAAAAATATATTCAATTTTTAAAAGAAAGCACTTTTTTAAATTTGTAAATATTTATATTTATTATAATAAAATATAAAAAAGTATCACAAGCAATATAAAAAATGGATTAAATTGTTGTCCAAACTTGTTCACTAAGATTATTGCATCGTACAAAATATTTAAATAATTTATATGCGTGTATAAAGTACATCTAACAAAAATTATCAATGTTTCTAGACATTAAAAACATAAAAGAACTGCTAAATTTGAAATTTACTTTTATTCATAGGTTTTAATTTATATATTTTAACAAACTAGAATATATGTATTTTGCAAAATAGTTAACTATATCTATTAATCAGAAACAATAAAATATATGAAAATAATTATCAATGAGTAGTATAAAAAATATAATAAATTGATAATATGGGTAAAATTTAATGTCAGATTGATAAGTATTAATATTGTTGATAAATTAACGATATTTTTTCTTACAATTATTATATTTATTTAATAGTATTAATTTTACTTGTTCAACGCTTTTTTATGTAGTACAACGAAATGTTGACCTTTGCATTGGATTTATAATAATTATTAGACAAAATTGATCGTTAATTCATTAACGATATAAACTGATAATATTATTGCAACAAGTTACATAAGAGGCATTGAAAATTCTACACAGAAATCGTAAAATATTGTGTACCTTAATTTTATGAAATACGCTATGTTTAAGTGGTATTGACTTAAATACAACAATTGTAACTGTATGTAAAACGGAATGAATCTTGAAGCTTCAGATATGGATCGAGGACGAGTGAAAAATGGCCGGAAATACTTGACGAGAAGGGGTAAGATTTGATTCTTATCAAAGAATTATCAACCATGCACAATTTGCACGGATAAGCGAGTTAATATTGCTTTTTAAATATAAATATATAATACAAATCAAAATAATTCATACATGATCGATATAATTACGACACTCTCCAATTTTACAATTGTTAGAAAATAAAACATGTTGATGTATAAAGTTATTAGATAATTTGTCAAATCTATTCTACAACATCTTTTCAATATTTATAAATAATTATTTATGGAAAATTGAAATATTTGAAACATTGACATCACAAGTAAAATAGTAAATTTGATAACAAAAACACTACATTTTTACCAGTGAAAAAACAAGAAAGCAAAAAGTGGGTACAATGCTTACTATTTCTTTCTTTTTACCTTTAGTATTTACTATGTTGTACATTTCCTAATCCGCCTTTGATTGGCCTTGTAAATCCTATGAGAGATATCTCTGAGACTGAAATATTTATATACGAAATTTGGTAATCACAGGTTATCTATAATTTTTTTTATAAATGCAAAAAATAATGCATACGTGACGACAAACTGTTATCAAGAATTGAAATCAAAAATAAAAAAAATCTATATATTTTTATTATATGGTATAGTAAAAATTATTTGTTTAAAATAAAAATAGTATTTCGAGTTATTTCAACTCATTTTTTTGTTAACTTCTGTCAAAGATTTATTTGTTAAAATCTATCTAAAAAATTACTACGAGGTAAATTTGATATTTAATTATTATTAATAATGTTGACGCTGATGCATACAAGTGAAGTAATTACTCTGAATTTTGTTTTCTTCGTTAATTTCAAATGATGAGAAGAATTCCAATTTTATTTAAACAAGTTTATTACAAGAAATAAAATGGAAAAGATAAACGAGAAAAAATATTTAAAATTATTGAATTTCGTTATATTTTTTTACAACTCTTATAATATAAATAACATTAATTTAGCGTTGTTTTGCAATAAATTGTCAAATATAACATAACTTTCTTTTACAAGAAATAATGTTTGTATGAGAATAATAATACACTTATACGTTTCATTAAATTAAACAACTGTTTCATAATCAAAAAAAACATTGTTTCATCACAAGACAATATAGGGCCTGATATATATATATATATATATATAAAATAATACTGATCATTTTGTATATTATAGTAAGTATCTGCTTTATGGAATTTTGTTTAAATAGTATAAAATTCATATATCTGATTGTGTAATAATGAGAAATTACAAAATAAATTTATACATCGTCTACCATTTTCTTTATTTTACATACATCTTAATAATAAGACAGTCTAAAGAAACTCGACTTTTCGATTTTGATTCGATCAATTGCATCGATTATCCCTCAGAAATTAAACGATATTTCAAGCTCCAACGGCAGCACCCTTACGTCCGTGTTTTCTCATCGGAGGTCGCAACGGGGGTTCTTTAAGAAATTCGATCCCTGTGCTCTTTACGGCACTTCCCATTTTTTCTTCTTTATCCATCCTTTTTGGCTTTTGCTACACACGTCTTTCTTCCTCTACCAGGGAAGCAGAGAATATCAGCGAGAAATGTGTGTTTCTCGCGGGTCAAGCTGAGCAAGCGCGTGCTATCCGACCTTTCTTCGACCTTCGATCGACGACGATCCGTTGTTACGCTGAGGAAACTAGAAAGTCCATAGACATTCACGCGCGAAGGAAGACGAGAGATAACTTGATGCAATAATCAGCGCTCGACTACACGTAGGGAACATGACACTGCTACCAATGGTATCTCGACTACAAAGAAAATTACGCTCCTGACTCGTTCCCCGGACATTTTACTGGTTTTGCTTACGTTTGATTAACACACCCCTGATTTTCAGGTTT
>JABFOX010003005.1:0-10783 GCA_022817665.1 Axea sp. ZL-2020
AATCACCATATTTTTTTTGTATAATTGTTCATTAATTTTTTAAGTTTAACTTTTGCATATTGAATACGTGGATGGAATGTAAATTATTGCTCTTTTTTTTTTTTTTTTATTGTAATATGTAGCATTACAAATAAATGCACAAATGAATTAAAATCTTTTATCTGTTTTTCTACATAGTCGGCAAGACATTTCTCCCATCGTGATGCCGGTTTTATGATACTCTGTTCATAGAAGTCTCTTCTGCTTTAGTATAGCCATCTACGGACTGTTTTTACCACTTCTGCATCTGATGCAAATCGTCTTTGAAGAGTGTGCACCACTTGGAAACATTGCTACGATCCATGAAGTCGACCTCATCTTGATGCAATTTCAACATCCCATTCGCAAATACCAATAAAGAAAAATTATCGTCCCTTACATTCCGACCCTTCCTTGTTGCGTAGTTTCCAATTGCCATTTTACCTTTCAAATTTATCAGTAATGCTAGGTAAATCGTTGTCTTAGACACCTAGTCAGAAGTGCCATCTAGACTATTTATAGTATTACTTTCCTAACATGCTCTTGTGGGAAAGAAGTTGGGATTAATATTTTTTTGGAAAGCCATTAACGAAAACGAAATAATTTATTTCTATAAATAATAATTCTATTTATATTTTTTACACGTCTTTATATATTATTCTGTTATAATAAAATTTCTATTGCCGTTATTTTTCTATGTTTTATAATTTAGTTTACTTTCGTTTTTTATTCTAATGTATTTTTATTTGATTAACATCTTAAAAATCACCCAAGTCGGGAAAATTTAAACACAAGTGTCTCAACTGTAACCAGTACAGGAACTGCCTCAACTGTGGATAAAAGGTAGGTTTAAATTCTTCATCTAGGGAATTCTTAGCTTTCCATTTAAAGTTACATAATAAATTTTCAGTTGCAAAGGTATACTTATAAAGAATGAAAGTTAATAAATATTTCTTATGCCTTTCCATTGCGAAATATTTGTATTAAAATGAATTTTAGACAATAATTTTTAATTCGAGTCATGAAAGAGTTCATTGAATTACAAAATATACCATTATTTAATTTCTGACAGAAAACTAATTTAGATCTCTTTCAAATCCAACGTTAGATCTGTATTTCGTATTCCATATCTTCCGTATGAAGTGTTCAGTAACGTGGGATAAAATACTGTTCCAAATAAATATTTCTATTCATCTTTGTAGACCATATAAAAAATATAAGATAAGTTTGTAGAAATTCAATGTTTGAAACTTTAAGTAGATAATATAAAAACTTTCATTTGTGTAATTATTCTCCAATAAAATTATTCACAATCTCTGTTTAAGAAGATTTTTGTCTTTCCTTACTGAAGACACGATACATTTTTTATTACAATATTATAATAAAATATAATTACTTTATATTGTAAACTTCGTATTTTTGATTTATTCATATTTTCTGACTTTTACACTTCGTTAAATTTTAGTTTTATTAAAATGATACCTTTTTTGTATGTCATGATTAATGTATAGTTTTAGTCCATTACCATAATTTTAAGTTACCGAGTAATTTTATGTTACCGATGGTAAGTTTATCGGTGGTACGTTACCGATGGTGAGATATCAATGGTAAATTACCTGTCGCGTGACAAATACCATTTTACCAGACGAAGTTACTAGTAATTTATGAAACGCCTTTACCATACGGCAGTAATGATAGACAGTGATAGAATTAACAAACTAAAGGGAGAAATTTTAATTAAATAGAACTATGCATTTTAACATAAATAAACATTTTCAGAACAATAAATATATAACGCAAATTCAGCAGGATCAGTTAGTGATGCATGACTTTTGAATTAAACACTCAAATTGGAGTGTTCTAAAAACACTTAAGTTTTTTAAGTATCCTTGTAATCTATTATTTTTATTCATTTTGCAATATGATTTCGAATGAAGAAATTGATTGTTTTCGCGTAGTAAAATGTAATTTTTGCACATACAAACTGCAAATGTAGAAATTATTAAATCATTTGTCAATTGATCAATATTATATGATTTATATAACTGTATTTATAAATTCACTTGTGAATAACTTTTTGTCGTGGAAGGCAAAATTAAATTAAAATGCTTGTGTTTTGTTTAGAATTTAAAATAAATAAGTGAACGGAAAATGTTCGGAAAAAAGCGGAACATTCGAATTTTGAATTGATCAAATTCAACGTGCTTTGGGTAAACCGTTGAAATTATTTTTAAATGCGTATCAATAATTAAATTGTACTGGGTACTCAACAGTGAAGTCTCTTACAGCGCTAAGGTTTCGCGTCTGACCATTTCACAATACTGCCACTGAAAGGGGCTTGCCTATAGGGAGGACTACGTGATCGCTGCTGCTCATCTGCATCGATTAGTCGCTTTAAAATTGGCGTTGGGTAGCGCTCGCAGTTCGATATCCAGGTTTTCATTGGTCGCTTTGTTACTGAATATTTCTTTATCGAAAACAAGGAAATCTTAATTGCCTGAAAAGCAAACATATAGTGCCTCATCCTCTACATGGCCGTTCATGAGAATATTTATGTTGTTCAAACTGAACTGTAGCAAAAATTCTACCAATATTCAGCCATTTCAAAATCTACTTTGAATAAGTAATATTGTATAGTATAATAATAATAATTCGAAACAAACTATTCCAATGATCGCATTCGCATTACCCGCTATAGCTCAATTCAATGTCGCCAACTTACGACAGGGAAAGAATTGAAAAATGTTGAATGCGGGCTTTTTGAATGAATGTTTTCCGCTCATTAAAACGTTTTCATTCTAATAAAATTTAAAAGGTGCCAAATTACTTATACAAATCGAATGCGTCATGTAAATGTGTAAATATACACTCGTGTGGATTAGAATGGTTAATTTTATATTAAATAATTTTTCATTATTTTGCTTAGCATAATTTATCAGAACTAATTGGATTACACTTTAAAAAGCCACCAGGAACGTGTATAAAAATGAAAAACAAACATATAGTTTTTTGTTAAAACATCTTTCTGACGTTTCGGATCAGTACTCATTATAGATTACATTTAATGAACTATTTGTAAAACAAAGGTACATAACGGTGTTAAAAGATTTAACATTGTCATAGTAGTGCACATTAATCTGTATCGTTATAAACTGATTGATCAATTTTGCATCATTGTCTATACATATAGCTTTTATTTATAAAGGTGTTATTTACAGTTATTGCTGCTATTACTTTAGCTGCGCAATAAACTGTAATAAATAATACAGTTGCTTGGTACTTGGTACCAATTGGTTATTAGATTATTTTTCCATCATCAGCATGGCCTCTAGAAAACTAACGGATCTGTTTGTTTCTTTTTTTGTTGTAAATTTTAATCTGCTATAATATTTATTAAAAATTACTAATATCTCAAGTTCTTTTCCTATGGAAATACAAGTCATAATATCGTCCACATATCTGTGGAAAAACTGAACAGGAAATTTGATTTTGTTGAAAATTATTTCTTCTAAGCGTTCCATAATTAATTCAGCTGGAACCGATGAGAATGGAGGTCCCATGGGGGTACCATAAATTTATTGGTACCTTTGCATTTAAAATAATGATATTACTTGAAATAATTTATTGATACGCATTTATAATACAATTGAGTAGCATTTCTCAATTAATTGTTTTTTATAATTTATATTTGCAATGATATTAAATATGGAAATAGAACGTGGTGAATGAAAAAAACTCACATTGAAGTTTGAAACACCCATTTTCATCCATTTTCGATGAAAAAAGACTAAAAACTGAAAATCTCGGTGAATAATACATTTTCGACCACTTTCGTCAAAAAAAATTGTTTTTCGTCAATTTTTCCTTCAAATTCCTGAACCATAGAATTGTTCTATTTTTTAAAAGAAAACCACAAAAACATCAGAATTGACAAATGTTACATTATTTAATTTACGTGAAATACGTTTGAAAACTAATTTTCGAATTTCTCTCTTTACTACTCATTACTATTTGACGAGTTTTTCACTTTACTACTGAATAATTTATAAGAATGACCAAATATTTATTTTTTTAACTGTAAAATGTTATCATTTAATTCAACATACATTATTGCAACATTACTTAGTTCAATATAATTCAATAAAACTTCATTTCTTCGCTTTTAAATGTCTGAATATCACTTCAATAATGCACATGCCAGATTGAGAGAAATTCCCTCACTATAGGCCATTCGCTGCCAGAACGAGGAAATTTTAACACGTAAATCATTCGGTTTAGACGAGCATTGTTCCACGATCTGGCACTACGGTGTTCATGGGTCTTCGACGACTATACGTCCTTCACTTTCTACCACCAACAAAATCACTCAAATTCGAATATTCCGAAGAATTTTATTCGCAACATTTCTTGAACAAATTTTCCTTATTTTTGAAGATTTTTCTACTACAGTTCGAAATCTCCACAATTCATGAATTTTCAAGCGTTCTCAGTCAAAAACAATTTTCTTCAAATTTCAAGATTTTTCAACAAATGTCGGAAATCTCGACGAAACACCTATTTTCAAGCGTTTTCGACAAAAAAAATTTTTGACAAATTTCATGATTTTTCGACAATATTTGAATATCTCGACGAATCACGCATTTTGGAGTATTTTCGGTGAAAAAAAATTTTCGTCAATTTTCACCATTTTTATTCAAATGTTGAAAGTAGCGCAAAATCACGCATTTTCGACTGTTTGCGTCGAAAAGTAAAATGTACAATCTAGTATTGGTTGATAAATCTACAAGTGTGCAAAAATGTGCACTTGTTTTGATGCATATAAATAACTGATTTTTTACTATGTATAAGAATGCTTACGAAATTCTACGCACATTTAAGGAAAAGTTGTACTTTTGATAGAGGAGAAAAAAATGGACTTTTCACACATCTTATTTCGCAACGGAAATTGGTCAATGGTAATATATCTTTTTGAAATTGTTCGACTTCGGAAAACACTTTTTCGTAGATAAAAGCAGATCAAACGTAGATATTAAATAAAGTCCAACGAATTGGAAAGATCATTAAATGAGGGGGAAATTAAATTAAATTGATTGTCTTTTACTCATTAATGATCAGAATCTTAGCTATCTGAAAATTCGTCTGAATTTTGTTTAACTTTTCTGGCACTTTAAATAAAATTCTATAATTCGTATTAATTTGAAAAATAAAGATTATGAAGAGAATTTGAAACGAATATAAACTATAATAAATACTGTTGAGCATGTGATAATTGTGCAGAGGTGTAAATAGGACAAAATAAAAGATATTTAAAAAATAGGATTTATGAACACAAATGCAATATCAGAAAAGATAAAAATCATTTCGCTGCTTTAAGCAAACATATGATTAATAATATACATCATTTTAATTATGAAAAAATGAAAATTGTGCATAATGAAAAAAATCATAAAAAACGTCCAACCAAGGAAATAATTACTATAATAAAGAATAAGAATGTATTTAATGAAAAACTAGATATAGAAAATTTTAGCAGTATTTATTATAGTTTAGTTTCTTGATTAGAAATTATTTTAAATAAGCAATGTAGTTGTAATCAACTTCTTTTAAAAATTTTCTAAATTGAATTATATAAACACTATTTCATACAGTTATAATCCTGGCAATTAGGAACCAACTGTTGGACTATAATATTTATTTTTTTATACAAAATAGTTGTATTTACTTTAATATGTGTATATGTATATAATTACTTTAATAAATGTATAAAAATTATTTTATACAAAATAGTAGTGTTTAATATACATTTTTTGATAAAAAGAATATATTAAAAGTATATAAATAGTTTATATTTTTCTATAAAAAGCTAAAGTTGGTTCCTAACAGTCAGGATTTTAACTACAGGAAAAAGTGTTTATATCTTCTAATTTACAACATTTATTATTTTTATCACTGAAACTATACACAAGGTAGAACAACATACAGTTTTTAACCAGTTATAAAAATTCTTTACTTGATATATTTTTGTATATAATACGGAGAACAATTACTATCTATTAAAAGAGTTTCTATTCTTTCAATACTTCGTTTATGGTGTTTATTGTGGAACAACATAATGGCCTTATCAACTAAATTACACATCGTAACTCTTTTTTGGTGAGACTGTTGTAAATAATAATTCAGTAATGTCTAAAATTCAGTCTCAAATTCTAAAAAAAAAATCACCCCGAACAGGTAGAATACCATTTTACACTTTTCATATGACTTATGAATATTTCAAACACGTCAAACACATAATTAGTTCGCCTGTAATGCATTACACATTGATACATCGTGAAACAATTACGATAATGTCATTACATTTAATTATTTAATTGAAAACAAGTATTTAACAAACGCGCAAATTGCGGATATTGGGATTTAAAATTTACATTCGGTTTATGTCTCTCTCTACTCTCGTTCCTTTGGCAATACCATGTAACGCATTTCACACCGGCATGTCATACTTATGTGCAGCATTAACATTTATCTTTCATCGATTTTTATTTGTACGCATTACGTTTATAAGCAGTGCGTGTTTGACTATTTCGGCCATAAACGGAGTTCAAATACGGTAATCCATTTATGGGACACACCGTTAGCACACACATTGACTCGTATGCATAACACACGCGCACAGAGCCGTTGTTACATTTTTATGAGATTCCACCAACTTCTGTCCAGACGACCGCCCCTAATTTTGGGCGTAAAATAAATTCACGAACTGGAAATCTTTTTTAATAATTTTTACAACGCGCGCAACGCTGTCCGCTATTTTTTCACGCATTTACGTCACACCGTTGCATCATTGCATTACGTATCACGCCAGAATACATTACAGATGTCTCCCATTAATTTCTAATACCGCGATATTAACAAAATAGCAACGGGAGCGTTTCGATCGTCATATTTTTGCAGAAAATAATCGCGATAGTGGCACAGACCGATGTGCGAAACTACCAATAAACGCGTAAAACGGGCCTTCAGAAAATATACATTTAATTTCGCGAATTACTGTCACGTGGATTCAATAACGTGACGTTGTGTCGCGTAATTTCGATGCATAACTAAACGGAATGAGATCTTCGTTATCTCCAATCGTGTAATTTATAATGATTCAATTTCGATGGATCGGACCTTTTTGCGAATCGCGTTGAACGAGTATTAATAAATAATAATAGGATTGGTGCACGGGGTAAAATTATTTGCTCGACGATGAATAAACAAGGGGGGGGCGTCGCTGCGATTGATATAAACGGTTAAATTAAAATTATTCGCTCGAGCCATTTAACAGCGATTTTCCGAACATTTGAAATTTAATATCTTTCGGTAGCCGATGAAAGCGGGCGCGACATCGATAGCGCTGACAGGACTTGTCGGAGTGCGTGTCACATCATCTTGTTGGATCTCCGTCGAGGCGAAGAGCGAATTTCGAAATTATGTAAATTTAACGACGGTGGAGGATCGACAAATATTCAAGGACCTCAGCTTCTGTGAATTGTGAAGCTAGCGGGGAGCGATACTGCGTTTATGCAAATGGTTATACTTATTTAATGATCGTTGTGTCGTTGAAATGACTTGTTGTTTTGCACGGGAATTTTAAATCATTGTTTTAATTCATGCAAATGTTTGCGAGAAGGATTTATTGATCGGCTCTAAAGCTGCTCGATGTTACTGAACATTTTTATCATGTTGAACGTTGAATTTTGCGATCAGAAAATCTGGCAATTATGAGCAGACTTGCTATGAATTGAAAGAAAAATCTGATGTTTCGAATTAAATCTGAAAAACAGGAAAATGATATATTTTCAAGTGAACCATCGTTTAGAAATGAATACTCAAAGATACACTCTCGTTGCATGGTCCACTTTTTGAATGTATGTTTAAATGGACTTGATCCTGTACTGTCCAAGAGCTGCTCAGCATCTACGATGGTACAGGATCTCACCTTCTGGTCCACGATCCAACTGGAGATATAACCATCACTCAGCAAGCCTATGTCTAGCTCAGAAAAATAAATTATTTTTAGAAATTCGACTTTATTCATCAACATATTCTTCAAGAGTAATACATTCAGAATTAAAGTTGATAATCTAACTGACTGCGACTTATTTTGCATAGTTCCAGACGTGAAGAAATTATTCGCGTCAATTCTCAAAATTGTAATGGACTGTTGTTCTCAGTGCTCAAAAATTCTAGAAATGTATCACAAAGTGGGTGAACTATATAAAAGATGATCGGAAACAATGCGACAATGTTGTTTTTAATATTTGTTATTGCGTTGGCAATGCTTATTTTTGCTAAAACATCTTTTTTTTTTCTAAACGGTGTAATATGAAGAAACACATTTGTTGAAATTTCTTATTAGTAACGTGTAAATTTCGAACATTTATTTATTTTTCATTGATCGTATAACGGTAAGAGAGTTAGCCTCCCACGGTAGGATAAAACAATTTCTTCTCACAAGTGGTTCGTTTCAGTTTTATTATACGTGACTTCTAGTAGCTACTGACATCTGTGCGTCTGAGGCAGCAATTCGCCCAAGCCTTATTCATGAGTTGAAAGATGAATTTCAGATCGAAACGATATCTCTCTTAATTAACATATGTATTTCATATGCATTTTTATTTTTCATAATTCATTATTAATAATATCATAGACGCAAAGAAAACCAAGTTTGGTTCTTCTAAAAAAAAGACTGGCTTCCATCATAGGCCCCTCTTTAAATAAATTCTAAAAAGAAAAACAACTAAATAACTATATTTATTTAAATTTTCAAAAATATTAATATCACAGCAACATAATAGCGAAGTAAATATTTCTTTTTCGAACAACGAATATTACAATTCTGTGTATTCTGTTCTAATTATTTTTACAACTTTTCTATCTAAATTAAATTCCTGAAACCGTGGATTTATCTTGATTGTGAAAACTTTCAAAGCAATATTGCTCTTATTATTATTTTCATTGAGAAAAAGCAATTTTTGTGGAGCTTCCGTTTGCTTATATCAGTAGTTGGAAAATAATCCAGAAATTGGTTTGGAAAGTTAGGCAAAGATATTTGGTTTCTTCGAGCTCATTAGCAAGTTTATCAGTCATTTCATTACCTTAAGTATTATAATCACGGGAGATACGTATGAAAATTATTAATTTGATAATAAATCGAATTTATCCATTAATTCTTTGACATCTAAAACAATAAAATCACCTGTGTTGTACGAAGAATTATTCAACGATCTACTGTACTGCATTAATTTGATAAAAAACAACATGTAATATTGCATCGCATCATTAATTTCTACTACATTTTATGCGTTAAACAATCCGACGTGACTCTTAGTTTGTGTTATGTAAAATACTTTCCAAAGTTCAAATTTTAGCCCGGTCGATGAAATTTGAATTCGGTCGATTACTTTGTTGCTAGAGAAAGATTGGATTTGGAGATCGTATAATCTCAGCATCACGATCACGATCGCGCAACTGATTCGTGCTTTTCCCTCTTCCCGCTAATTGCAAGAGAGTATACGGCTTCGCATCGAATGTATTCAAATTTTCACACCAGTACAAAAATCGAGCGAAGAACTTCTCATGCCTGCCGTTTATCAACCCCTCTGTACGTTTTTTCGCAGATCACCCACTTTAAATCACCAATTAAAATTGACGAATCACCGACCACACGCTTTGATTAAAAAAATTTGTCAATTATAATTCGTAGACAACTCATATTTCATTCGTGAACAACCCAATTCACGCCTATTCATCCCTATACACTCCTTAAGTTGATGTTCTAATTTGACAATTCGAGTCCAACTTGAGCAATGATAGACATTCCCTGCATTACCGGCCTCTATAAAAAAATGAACTGATAAAAAATTGTTTCAAAAAGGACCAACAGTTGGTCCATATCTTTTTCTTCAAATACTTCTAGCCAAAACAGAATCAAATCAGATATTTAATGACTAGAATCGAGGTCATAAAAACGGTTCTAATGACGGTTGGAAATAATGACATCGTTCGACGACAGACATATTCCATTCTTGACACTCCAAGACAGCCATGAGTGTTCCATAAAAAACCGCTGTTTCGTGCGTCTTAATAAAATTATATATATATATATATAAAAAAAAAAAAAACACCTGTCTTATAAATAAAAAAGTTCTCCCTTCTGCAAATCATTCTCTGTTAATGTATTCGCTGTTTCCTTACATGCAACATATGTAAATCAGAAAAAAGTCCAAAGTCCACTAAGATACAGTACGATCATTACCATTGATATTACTTTCCGCGATACGTGATAACTATATCGATAAGCGAAGATATGAAAAAAAAAATTGATCCCACATCATTGGTTCAATGATAATCATTATTTCAGCCCCTTTGGTACCAGCTTTGAGCATCGACGAAATTGAGAAAAAGGATTAGTCGTAATTAACTAACACGATCAATGAACTCTATTTAGAGACAAATATGGATTCACGCGGTATGGTACAAAAACTATGGATTGTAAACAGCGGATAGTTTTGGCGGATAAATGACTGTAGTGATGAATATTTATCGGGAGTGGGAATTCGGTGGGTTTAGGGTTGCGAATGCGGTGTCGCACACGCTTGCGCTCGAAGAGCGTGTAACCTCCTGGCGCCGCCACTCCCGATCGGTGGCCAGCTTTGCCCGACGGGATCATCGACACAACGATCATTTCGGCGTTTCCTCAGTACATGGTCCGCATCCG
>JABFOX010003006.1:0-10782 GCA_022817665.1 Axea sp. ZL-2020
GTGAAAAAGTACGAATTAATAAAAACAATTACAAGTGATAAAATACAGGCTTGATAGTAAAAATGATATTTTATTCACTGTGTTACGTATATGCCATGTTTTTCATTTTTCGTTTAATTTCTGTATTTATAATTCTTTTACAATAATATTATATATATTTAATAATTATTTTCTTAAATCATTTCATTAATGCAATCACTATTTCAAAATGCCACTATTATAGTTTTTAAATTACACATAAAATATTTATCACAATTTCAGTCTCATTTCCACGTATTTAAAGAATATTCTGAAATGCTATAAACATTTATGATTATTTAGTTAACAAAATTAGTGAAAACGGTGTTTCTGCCATGTGTAGGTGTCTCACGATCATCTCGTCACTTGACATAACGGGTGCGTTTGATGAAATAAATGACCGATGACATAATGCTCTGGCAAACTCTCATATGCTTTTGTTTGGCATATAATGCTTAATGAAAGCCGGCGGCAAACTTTAATGAAATTATTGTCACTATCTGTGCGAGACAAATGCGGGTCACGTACCTATTTACGTAGCTATGTGACTCGTGGTTTCGATAAACCGCAACAGAATACATCCGTCACTCGAACGCCAGTATTCGTGACATGTTTCGTGGCCTGTGACACTTGGTCATAATATTCCTTGCGGCTCAGCACTAAAACGTAGGAATATGTAAATCTTCAGCATCATTTCGTACGCGCGTGCTTTTGTAGAAGTACGCATATTACGTATTTAAACGTTTACACGTCAAAAATTCCTATTCCATTTACAGGACAGCGCAAATTAAATGTTGTAAAATGTTAGTGCACCAAGGCTACGAAATATTAGTCATTGTTAGATTAGCGCGTGCGAAAGTAGTCTGAATAATAATTCATGAATACTCGTGCGTCGTTATTTGTTTTAAATATGCGCGAAAGAAATTCAACACTCGCTGTATTTTATCTCACAACGGCGTCAGCTATCACAAGCTAGGTAATCTACTTTTTGTATTATTTTTTCTTTCTCCATTTGGTTCTTTTTAATTTCTTGCTTCTTCTGGAATGCTAGATTCCAATTAAATTAATTATGTATACTTTGAAGTAATGTGTTGAGAATTATGTTCATTTGTGAATAACTACTGAGTTGAAAATGCAGGTTTAATTAGATACACTGAAATATTTAAAGAATAACAAATAATTTTTCAGAAAAAAAAATAAACTACACAATTTTCTCATTTAATACAGAAAAGGATACAATTCTTTTTTCATACAACACATTTTAATTTAAACGATGGCAAAATAATTTAAATAGCACATATTATGGTATGCTTTGCAGTAATGTATCTTTTCATTCTTTTATATAATGATGAAGGGTAATAAAACCGAATATACCATTTAAAGTATAAAAGTGAAATACTGATATCATTTAATTTATCTATTTTTGAAATTAATATAATATATTAACTAACATATAATAAAATTAGACTTCTAAGAAAGAAAAAAATAATAAAATATAATGATGAACTCTAAATGAATTGTAATTTTTTAAATTAAGGATATGCATACATCAGTGGTGTTTTTTCACAAACAGTCTTTATTAATTAAAAAAAAAAAAAAAAACAAACATTGATGTTCATTTCCTATGATTTTCTGACTATTCTGAAAATTATTAAATTAGCTTAATTTATATTGAAATAATTTATAAAATTTGGAGGCAGTGAAATTATCAATGTATCGTCGGACATCTGATGCATCGGGAAACTATGATACGTTGAGACTGTGTTGGAAGGATCAGAATAAATGATAGGAGGGCTAAAGTCTAATGGATACACTGGTGCGGTGGAACTTTCCATTCGAGTTTCGTTATTGTGTACTCCCTAGACTTTGCGACGTGAGGACGAGCATTATCATATAGAAGTATAACTATCCGTGATTCTTTGCTGGCAAATGGTTAGTTTTTGTTAACTCAAATGGTTCAGATGCTTGCTACAACAATCAGTAGTAACTGCTTCTCCTGGTTTTAAAAGCTTATAATACAACAACGCTCTTCTCATCCCACCCGATGCTCAACAGGACTTTCATGTCATAACTGTTTCGATGCAGCGTGAACGTTGTCGGCTGTTGGAGATGTATCTCAATGTTTCATACATTTAAGATTCGTATAACAGGTCCATTTTTAACAGTCAGGTACAATTTTTTATAAAAAAATTCTTTCTTTTCTGTTTGGCAAGTAAATAAATGTAACTATTAATTAATTATGCGATTTTTCATTTCAGACATTTTATGAAGGATCATTCTTCTTTCTAACGTTCGTTCCTGCTGTATTTTACACATTTTATATAGCCAGAATAAAGTTGTTGACTGACCAGCTTTTAAATACTTAGTTTTTCAAATACCTGACTCAGCAAAATCTTCATCCAGTAACACAGAAAAATTATCCATTTGAAATTAATACAGTCTTCCAGAATTCAGTTTTTCATTGACGTTAATGTCATCATTTTTAATGTATACTACTCATAGCACATGTTCGAACTCACAGCATTTTCTCCATAAAAACAACATATATGTCTTTGTTTGTTCGCCAATGTATTACCAAAGCGAAATAAATAAAACATATAGTAATAAGTATGTAGTTTTTAAAAATATTAAATTAAGAATTACTTATGAAGTTCATAATGATTGCACAGCACATAGAGAATATACAACATTCCACAGTTGCATTTACGAAAACTTTTGCGTATCCCTAATATTTATAAATATGCACATGTATGTTGCACGTATTTATAAATATGAACAAAATGTATTTGTTGTAATTGAAATATTGAATCAATAACACTCGGTATGCAAAATGTTTATTCTTTGATAAAATAAAAATTATACTACAATTGGTAATTTAATAGTTCTTTGTACTTTAATTAAATCATTCAATTTGTTTACATATAATAAACAAATAATATTAAATAGTAATTTCATAACGTTATATTAGCAATAATTACTAACAGTTATCAATATTTACTGTAATAAATAATATATTAAAACACAATAATACATTTGTGAAGCAATATTGTGTTATTATTAAAACATATTGTATATATTTGTTTAAATATGTGTATAAATATATGACATGTATTTCAAAATATATTTAACTTATAGAATAAACATACAAAAGCGGCAAAAAATTGTATATTTCATATATGTAAGAAATTTATATTATTAATAACATTAAGTGAATAATATTATTTTTATTGTAAATACAGAGTAAAAATTAAAAGTTAGCTAGTATTTACCTAAGAAAATTCTTGTCAAATCTTGCAGTTAAGTACTTTAATAAACTAACTACTACTACATTCATAATACTATATTCAACTATATTTAATGATATTAAACCGAGGAAGAAGACCTCAATAATAAAAAATACAAAAACATTTACAAATAATATTTTTTGTGATATATAATGGTTGATATTCCAAAATTTATTAACACATGTTTTTTCCGTAATTAATGTATCCAGGCGATTACTTCACCTTGATTACTGTACAGATATTATCGATATTATAAATCATAAAATTTTAAATTTCATAATAATTTTTCTCTTCTTTTCAGTATTCAATACTGAGAAGAATATTCATGTTAATATGAATATTAACGTGAATAATAATTGTCATATTAATTTGTACTTTTTAACATGCGCACGTGATATTCATAGTGATTTAATAAAAAATTGTTCAAATTTTTATGCAGAATAATTTTTATTAAATTGCCAAAATTGTTGAGCATATCAATTTCAATGTTAGATCCACTTTTATGTTTTATTTTATAGCATTATATTTTGTTCAATGTTAATCATTTTATTAAGATATTAATTCAAATTTCAGATATTTCAACTTTTAGAAAAAGAGATATGTTGAAAAATAGTTGAATATACTTGAATCAAATATAATATATTTCATTTAAATATGACATATAGTATTTACATATATTCCACAACTGAATCTAGTATAAAACGCTTGATTAAAACGTATTACACTCAATTCAAATACTTTCGTATACATTTTTGTGCAGTCTTTACATATATACATGTTCTTGAGATTCTTTCGTACAAATTCAATACAAAAATCAAAAGCTTTGATTTAATCACATAAACTCCAACTGAGTAGAATTAATATTATAATTTTCAGAAAATCAATTGTAAGAATTACATTTTCGAATTTTGACTTATTTATGTAAATATATAGTATAAATATCTACTTCTACTACATAGTAGAAGTAAATATTTATATTATGTATGTATATTATGTACATATATAATAACCCATCGCAAAAATAAATATTTATACCTCGAAAAAACTTTCCATTTATTAATTTTTAATACAAATATAACATGCTTTTTGCCAATATATAAGTTATATTTTATAGTAAGATTTTTTATACTGATAAATATAAATGTATAATAACAATGAAATTTTAATAAAATATATAATAATATACATTTTTATTATTATAAATATAAATTGTAAAATATAATTGAATAAGTTTTTTCATGATTACAAGTTAGTTATACAGTACACCCATGTTTGTTAATCATACGGAGAATATTACAAATGGTGCCAATGTGTTGTATCATCTTTGTGATTTATTTCCAGCAAACAGCTGCTCAGTTTATGAACTTCGTTGTACGTAATTACATATAAAAAATCGTGATTGTTGTTCATTAAAACAAAGTATTTTGTATTTAAACTATTTCTAGCTATAATGATTAGGTAAGAGTTATAAACTTCTGCAGTTTACATTACTATAGTTTAGTAATTGTACTTTATAACGCGGTATGCACATTATATTCTATTCCAGGTTATACAACACAAAATTCTAATATTTCAACTCAACAAATATTTTGTTTATAGACATATAATAAAAATAATCAAGAAATACATTTTGTCACCTAATTAATATATTTTACGGGCATAATTTTACACAACGTATAATAGTGTTATTTGCTTAATATACTATTAGATAGATGTTTTTAACAAAATACAATATCTCCTACATTTATTTAAAAAGTATTTTTTATTAACACTAAATCAGTATCGTATATTATTTATTTCTGTAAAAGCATTATAACTTTGGCAAATAAACTATAATTTCTCTACGTTGTAAAATAATAATATTTTACTTATTATTATTTAAAAATTATTACGCCAGAGGGGAACTTATAAATACGGAGTCGACAAATCTTTGACACGAATATGTATACTAGAAATATTACAGAATCGTTTCAAGTAATTCTAACATACAGTTTATAGTGGAGCACAAATTTATAATTTGTTTCTTTCAATGCGTATTTTTGACATCTGTCTATAGATTTCAGTAAACTGTTACGTATTAAAAAATTTATCCAGTATTGACATAGTGCTGATAACTAGTAGCTGATTTAAAGAAAATGAACTGTCCAACAAATAAGTAATTTCATACTTTTAAATTCTAAATAATTAATGATTTATTTATAAATCAAATATTCATTATACCTCTATATTTCTTACAACTCAAATAAAAGTTGTATCTAGTAGGCCTCAAGAGGCATTATTAAGTTTGATTATACCATGCGTTTGTCTTGAAAGTCCTTCACTTCCTCACTACCGACATTATAGACGCGTGTTGTTGAGCGTCAAACTTCCGCAGTGATTCAAACCGAAAATGGTGAATTTTCATGTAAATGGTATGAACCTAACCTATTTCAAGAAATGTCAAATTACACATGTTAACCACGAGTAACAAACAAGTGGTTTTAATGACATTAACATTAAAATTTATTCAGTGTGAAATGCAAAATAGAAGTGCCTCTTGCAAAACACTTTATTGAAACAAAAGACAGAGATCAGTATTATTTATTTGTTCGTTAATTATTGAAGTAACAAAAATATTATTAATGGAGAATATAAATGATATTTTGTAATTAATATCTTTTATTAAGTTTGGTTGATTAAATAATATTTTAATATTTTCACTTATTTCATCTTTGTTTAAATTTTAAGCAAACACATTAAAGATTTCAGTTTTTTATTGTAATTCATTGTTTTGAGGGGAAATTATACATGTTTTTATAATGCATTATTTCATGTTGTGATGTAGCACTATTGCAGTGTTAACATAAAACAAATACTAAAAATTGAAATGGAATTCCAGTATTGTTTAACAGCCAATAAAAAGCTGGTTAAAGAATAAAAAATATATTTCTTTAATTGTTTATAAAAGTTTCATTAACAACTTATATATAATCGATATACGATTTTGTAGATCACGTATGACTTGTATAAGAATTATATACAAACCATATATGATTTATATAATCAATATTAGATCTATACATGAATCATACATTAGCAATTAATACAGGATGATTAACGTGTATGTTAAGATTAAGAGTTCTATATGATAATGCTCAATTGTATGTATGACTAACGTGATTCAGTTATGAACCAAATGTTATTTGTATGTCGTACATTTATTTATATCAGACTCACATATGACACGTATAAGCAGCAAATAATTATAACATTTTTACAGTCAGTAAAATTATTTTATTACTCATGATGTATTATTTTGTATTACTAATTAATTAATCATTCTTATTTTATTAATGTATTATTTTTTCAAGTTTTATAATATTTTTGCATTTTACATGTTTATTATTATTTAATGTTAATTGATTTGTCTTATTTCAGTTTTCCTTGTCAAATTAATATTTTGAATTTTAAAATTTACTTTATGCAATACACAGAGTAACTAACAAACATTATGACAAATTGCGACTGATTTATTCATGTAGATGCAGCTTCCTGTCATTCAATAACTGTTGCAGATGTCCATCAGTTCATACTGTTTTTTGCATGTGAATGGAAATACCGTGTTAGAAATGGAAATAATTGTGCAATTGCTTATGAATATTGTATTTCAGTTAAATTCTTATTGTTAGCTCAGTATGCAAGTAAAATTGTAACATAAATTTACTTTGAAAATTTGAATGATTAAATTCATAGTACTTAATGTATAATTTTGCTCGTTAGTATATTACGTAACTAATTTTGTGATTATTTAGCAAAAATAATGGGTTGACTAAACAAAGCATTCAATTTAGCATGTTGTAAAGAGTAATTTTTTGTTGTTTAATGTAATTTAATATTTAATATTTTGAAAAGTTTAAATTTCCACTTATTTAAAAGTTTAACCTAAGTTAGTTTTCAATCTTAAACCTCATCATAATCCGCGCTACGCACTTGTACAATTATTTGAAAACAAAAGTTTTAGTAAATAATCACAACTATAATACTTTCATCAAGTATTTCACTTGCATTTAAATCTGGTAAGAAATGGATGATTATCGATAAAAAAGTAATTCTCACCTTTCAATTGCAACATTTGTCCTTAAACTAGGTTGTTCAGAATAAAGAACTATTTGCTATTCATTATATAACAGTTTGCGTGAGATCTTGCTCACGCAAGAGGCGAGATTTAAAGATGCAAGTTTTGAACTATGTTTAAAACAATTCCCTCAGAGACTTTATCAGTGATTCTTTACGAAGTCTAGAAATAAAAGCAAATATATAATTGTAAAAAATAATATTTAAATTATAATTATCTCATTTTAGAATTTAGTTGTTTTGAATGATTCTTCTCATAATTAGCAGAATAAAATAAAATGCTTATAAAAAATTTATTTCAAATCATTTGTATTTTAAAATTTCACCCTTTTTTCAGTGGAATATAAAAATAAATTAAAATTTCTCTACAATATTTATTGTAGACAAAAGATTACCTTAAAAAATCTTAAAATAATCTCATCATTTTTTGTTAAATTCTATGAGAGAATAGTAAGATTTAAATTATCCTGTTAAAACATCTCAAAGGAAAAAAGAAAATTATTTTCATTCCAACTTAATACTAAATTTCATTTGCATGAAAATTAAGTTTATATTTAAACTTTCTTTTGAATCTAAAGCACTGTTCAAGAAAAATTAATACAATTTTATCCTTCTGAAAACCCCCATTTTTGGAAAGATATGTCTTCTAAACATTAAATCATGAACATATGTTGAGATTTAGTGTAAGGTACTTGAACTTAACACCTTGTACCTCCCATTTGTTACATGATTTGTAATATAAAGTGCCCACCGGTGGAAAACCTAAAAGTGCCAATGAATTCAATTAACACTTATAACTAACTGTAAGTGAATAGGCTTTTAATCTGTGAATCTTTATGTGTTTGTGTTCATATCATTATGGTTTATTGTTTGGAATTAATAAGGTAGAAATAGAGTACTATACATATTTTTTTAAAGTTATAAATGTTGTAAATTTTGAAATAGTACATTACAAATATTACAACGTATATATTAAAAAAAGTATCTGTATTGAGACCATTTTTTAATTATTTTTATTATTTGTGTTAAGATTTGTATTAAGATTTATGCAGACTTTGGATTCCGTACGAGAAGTGTTAGAATTCTAGCATATTGACCATTCGTCTATGGCTGAAAAATATATAAGTAATAAATTATATAATTATAGAACTTCATACCATAAATTAATATAAGTAAGTTACATATTAATATAATTTTCTTATATTTTGGTATTGAAATTACAATTATCCTTGAAATTACGATACAAAATCATATATGTGTGCAACATATAATAAAATAAATCTGTATAATTTAAGTATACAATTTAGAAATACTTATCACGTAAAAATAATTATACTATAAAAATTGGGACACTACAATTTTGTAAAATACCATTTCCAAGTTCATATAATATTTATATATGACCTCAATTTTTATTGAAACATTTTTATAATATCATTAAATTTTTTTGTTTATACCTTTAATTTCACAAATGACTACATACAAGCTTAATTAAAATCATGTTTTTTGAAATAAATTAGCGTATTTAACATTCATGGTTTGTATCATTTAACGAACTGAAAATTTCAATATAGATGCATAGTTTTTTTAGGTTGTTAATTGAATTACATAAAAATAAAATAATTCAGAATCGAATATGCATTTTCAGTGTTCTATGTAAATATAAATGTACTTTTAGAAATATGTTTTTTAAAATCCATTTTTATAAATTTAATTTATTTTAATCATATATTTGTTTGAAACGTCAGATTTAATGTTGCCTTTAAGTTTATAATTATAATTTTTAATTGCAATAGTTCCTTAACACATTTCTCATAATTTTCAATAGTAGTTTAGTTAATTTTATTGAATATATTTAGACAAAAGTTTCATAATGTAAGAGGTATTATTTTTATAATTTTATCATCCATAAATGTTATTATAATTATATATTTTACATGATCTAGTCTTATCATTTTATCAAAACATTGTCTTTTACATTGTATATCTTCTGTACAGATAAATAATGCTATAACACATTAAAGTATCATGGTACGTGTAAACTTTGTCATCAAAATGTAAGCAAAGCTACTGCGTAACTTTAGTTCAAGCTCACTGCAGTTTGTCGTTTGAATGCAAGCCGCTTATTAACATTAGGGAGGTCAGTTCGTGAATTTCCGCTCAACGCCGCAAGCGCCAATTTCCTGTGACGGAAACAGATCCGATCAGTATAGCTGTATATATACGACGGAAGTAAAGTTTGAAGGAAATTGTGATCGTCTTCACCAAGGTTTAGCGGTTTTATATCAGATTTCTAATATTGTAATATTAATATTAGAAATCCGGCTATGGTATTGACTTATCTCCAATTTGTTTTTACATTTTTTTGATGAAATATAGTTTGATATTTTATGATTTTGTACTAAAAATTGGAAAACTATTTTTAAATAAAACCCGTTTTATTTAATGTATTCATAAAATAAAACTATGAATTAATAAATATGCAATGTTATTTATTTTTTTTTGTTTAAATGCAAATATTAAGTTAATGTTTAAATGTACAATAAGAAGGTAATGTTTGTAATCTATAAAAAATATTCATTTTTAATACAACAATAATAAGTATTTTATATTGAATACAGATATTTTATACTGAAGTTCATTACTTCAGATGGCAATATAATTGGAGAAATGAGTATTTCCAAAACTATTTCAAATAAAATACTAACATTTTCCAGAAGGTTATTCAAAAATCTTGAAAATAAAGTATTTCTCCTTCTGCAAATGATGTAATAGATCTCTAATAAAGTAATAAACCTTTAGATGTTTTTTTAAAATTAACTACAAAAATGCATAAAAGATATCTACAAACACGAATACGATAATCAAAACTACAAATACAAATCCATGAATTTTTATAACAAATGATATGTCAAAAAAGATTTTTTATACATTTTAAATTATATTTCTTTTATTATACTAAATTTCCAAAATTATTAAATCATGATATTAATTATATTTATAATTTTTTTACATAAAATATTTGCTGAATGCTGCAATAATTACAGCGCATCAGACTATAAGATGATATTGTGTATTTGTTGAATCAGTAATATTAAAAATTATAAATTAATAAATTAATCATAATACTACATCTAATACACTTTTAATGTATTGGGGAAATGTTGGGGAAAAAGAAATTATTATTTTTACGTGAATTTCAAGATTTTATTTAACATGTTTCGAATTGTCCGATTTGGGTCATATATTAGTTTGGGGAAAAAGAAATCCATTATTTTTTCGGTAGATGGCTGTAGTGATCGATATCTCGTAAATTATCGATCAAACAATTTCAAATTTATGCTCGTTGTCAAGGTAACAGTTCGCA
>JABFOX010003007.1:0-10781 GCA_022817665.1 Axea sp. ZL-2020
TTATTTCTCAAACTATTCCATTGTCTCGATACTTTTCAAAAATTTTTTATAAAAAGTGAAATAAATGTCTTAAAACGATAAAATAGTTTGAGAAGTACACGTTTGATCGAAAAACAAAGAACAAGTATTTCATATTTTATCAAAAAGTTACTCAACGATACTAAATCAGACACCTCACTCTCGGTGAGTGGAACAAGGGACAACTATAAAATCTCAGGCGGGACTCTACAGTTTTAATTACAGAATTAGAATTTTACATGCAGATTTTAATTAAATGAAATTTTTTCTGTCGTAATAAGTAGCGTTGTTCTATAGAAAAAGTTATTTGTAAAGTTAGCCAGAAATAATAACATGGAACTAATAGGTTTCTGCTCCCTCAAGGTGCTTGTTTTAAAAGTGAGTTTTCTTGTCTATCACGTCGCTGTGTTTAGGAGTTAAATCGCAGTCTTGTAAAAATGTCACCTGTACTACCATATGTTCAAAAATTTTTCTATTTGTAGTCTTGCAGTAACTGTAAGTTAAAATGACCCAATGTGTTATTTATTGTAACTACTTCGCAATGCGATTTCAAAGTTTATTTAATTTATTCACTTTATTAGCATATACGTTTTTTAATTTATCCTCATTGAAAATAGTTTAACGGTGTCACATCTGGAGATATAATAAATTGTTTAAAACACCACCTTTTCAATCCACCTTTCAAAAGTTTGCTCCAAATGATGCCTAACGATAATCGCATAATGAGCCTGGACGTCATTTTGATTGAATCAAACATTTTCTAAACTTGTATCAAAAAAATTATTGCAGTCAAATATGACTTTGTTTAATAAGTTTAGGTAAGTGTCTGTATTTAAATTTTCAATTATAAATAATAGACTTACTATTCCATGGACATAAAAATCAGTTTAAATTTTTAGTTCATTACTTCAGTTACAATTTCTCAATTCGCATTTATATCATATTGAAAAATACCTTCACCGCAGAAAATAATGCGATTTTTTTTCTTTCGATCCAATGTAATTTCACCGTCTCCAAATTTTGGTTCACCCTGTATAAGCTTCTTTAGTTTCATAGAATAAAATATTAATACCATACATACAGAATGAATAACAAAACTAATCGATGAAGTATGTATTTAAGAATTCTGTATTATAAAGCATTTATTATTATTTCTTTAAATATATTCGTGATTCGATTATAATTACACAGATAACTATTATTAAATTAAACTAAATGTTACAGAAAACGTGTAATAATATTACTGCACGTAAAGTGTTACAGACACTGCCAAACTTTAAACTCAAATTAATTAGCAAGTAACTATATTTTTCATGAAATTAATTTATTAACTCAGATTGTACATTTGTTTAATTCAAAAAAGTTTGTTTAATTCGCAATGTACAATTTTACATACTTTGAGTTTTCGTAAACTTTATTCAAAATGCTAATATATTTAACAGAATTTATCTGATTGCATCAACAATTTTATTTCACGGAAAAAGAGTACAACAAGATGTATAAATATAATAAAAGTATTCTTTTAAATAATTTGAGCACACGAAGAAAATAGTTCTTAACGAATTTATATCCAACGGATTCCTTTAAATAATATTAATTATTTAACCAACCTACTTACTAAATTTGGTTCTTCATCATGCAAGCATTACTTCAATCTTTCTGCTTTTTCTCAGATCAACATTTTTTTCCTTTCGAGTAATTACTGTATATTACTTTAAATGCATGATATTTTGAATTTCTGTTTCTCTACTAAAAAACGAATAAATAAATAAGCAAAAAGCTTTTGGCCGAAACAATATTTTTTTAATCAATTTCACTGCAAAAAAGTCAACACAATGCTTAAACAAAAAATACATTTTTTACGACCAGAAAAGTAATTTGAAAAGCATTGCTGATAAAAAGAAATATTAAATAACGTACTTCAAATAAAAACGAATTTCTGAGCATACACAGTAGAGTTTGAGAAAGTACGATTGGAGAGTGAATTATAGAAATTTGAAAAAGTGAGTAATTTGATTTTAAAAGGGACACATGGTATCGATGCAAGACGTTATTCATTTTGAAGCAGACCGTGCGTGTTTGTAATGGACCAATTCAACCCCGTGAAATCTACTGCATAATAGTTGACGCGACCCTTCTCATTTTCGATTTAATGCGCTACTTATTTAGCTCCTGTGCATTTATTGTTGCAATAGGACCATCGTAAATAAACGATCGTGATTTGCATTTTAAGATGCATAAAACTGTTCGTGTTGTTTTTCAGTAAAAATGTATAGTTTGATAAATACTTGTACTTAAAGGAAATTTATAACTCTGCTGAAATAACTGCGAAAGTATAATCTCATAGTTAGCTTGGAATTAATAAAATGCAAATATAATTTTATAATCGAATTAAAATTATGGCAGATCTTGAAATCGTAGGACATAAGCATCATTAATTCATTTATCCCTTTAATTGAAAGGAATGGTATATTACAGCATATTAATATTTTGTCAGGGATATTAATAAGATAATGAGTTTACGTCAATGATAAATAAAATTGATAAGCAATGAACTTTATTTTTAGACTTGACTTTTGAGATCACGAGTGTGCGTCGCAGTACTCGTTCTAGGAAAAGGATGATTCGTAACTAAAAGTCTAACTGCGTAATATGCTTAGATATTTTAACTCATAGGTAGAAGTGTAAATTTATCTATCTTTCTTTACTCTATTTTGCCTTGTTTTTTTAAATGACGCGTTCGTGACGATTTTATAAAATAACACAAGTATGTTATAAAATTATAGTCTTGGAGCCCCGCTAACATTAAACAAATCCTATGAGATTATGCACATGCTTCTGATTGCAAATTGGAATTTCACGAAAATTACATCAAATTAAGTCAAAATATATTTACGTGTATACATAAATTCTGCCATTTTCATATAATTTTAAAGCTTTCATATATACTCAATTATCGCGCTAATTGATTTTTAATTATATTTATTTATTTTTAAATTAATGAACTCATCAATAAATAACTACGTATAAATGTATTTGTTATATAGTGAAATTGAAAATATGTAATTTCAGTAATAGAATTTACAGTTCAATCTTCTTTATTTAAAAGTAAATAAAATTAAAATTAAAATACTATTTATATCTATAACGAAATATTTCAATAATTTTTTACTTTACCGATTCATTATTTGTAACGAGTAACAAATTGTTAATTCTATTTTTGTGTGTTGGACATCGTGTACCTCAAAAATTTTACTTTTGCTAATAACGCTTATTAAGTGAGTTATAATATATTATAGTGTAATAATATCTGATTATATTTGATTTGATATATGATAGAGTTAAATTATGACGTAGTCTGCAATTCATTCGTAGTGTACATTTACAATTCAAATGTAAAATTATGACGTATACACGGTGACATAATGTGACATAAAAATAACTGCAACTTATAGTATTAAAACTGTACTCACAACTTCAAAGATGTTTATATCAATTTCCTGCAGTAAAAAATATTTCAATACCGATAAATAAAACTATTTTTCTTTAAGACGCAAAATTTATTTCCTTTTATTTTCGCTTAAGTAAGTTGTATTTAATTTACGAAGCTCTCTTTGATTGGTATGAACCATATCATTTGGTATGTTCCTCCATCAACGGTTTATATGCGAAACGGATGCGAAACCAAATAATTGCAATTCAATCATTAAAAAGCGTAGCGTGAAATATAAGTTATACATTTTAAATGCTTGTTTCTTTACAAACAAAAGTAATTTAAACAAAGCTAAAATTATGGGAGCAGTTTTTATGGTAATAGGTACAGTTATTCATAAGACGTTTCTCTTGGTGGAAAGAGTCTTTGAAAATTTATACCTATTTTTCACATATTTTTGGAAACGTGTTTTTATTACTACCTTAGAATAATTTTCTGAAATTCTATGAATATGTTCTCAGACTTTGTCAGACAATATCCGAATTTTTTCTTACAGATCATCAAACAAAATTCTAAAAATGTCTGAAAAAATGCAAGTCTTTCGTTTAATAGAACGATTAAACGACTTGTTATAAAAAGTTAGTGTAGTCGTGCGAGTAAAACTTTTGATTTATAACGAATGAGCATGAGATCAAGTTTGAGTAACAGTTATTTTATAAAAGAAATGTCAAAGAATACCTAAGAATATTTCAAATCCGAGTGTTAACACTTTTGATATGCTTTCATAAATCTTCAAAGAATTATATTTAAAAAAGAATTCGTGCATCGCCCGGAAATATTTGTCAAAAGTTTCAGCCAAAAATTTTCAAAGATATTTGTCAAAACATTTCGTGAAAAGAATTAAAGTTATGCAAAGATTTCCACAAATGTTTTCCACCATGAAACATGATCTCTTATTTTGCATGAAATAAAATTACAAAAAAATATTGTTTTAAATAAACGTTTGTATCGATCTGCAACTTTTTCCCCAAACCTGACAATACATTTGATAATTCGATACAAATTAAGCGGCTCAGAACCAATACCTCGCAATTAAATAACAAACGTCATCTCGAGAGAAATAAATTAGTTATGTAAAATATTTATAGCCTGTGCACAATGCAATTGATGTATTCATTTCTCATTTTGCGATCGAATCATGAAGACGTACTCTGTTAGATGTATTTATATTCATAGAATTACGTACACTCGTCTCAACATGACGACTTTCGCAACCATTAATCAATATCTGATATAGGAAACGTATCCAACTCCTCGCGATGAATCATACGAACATTGTGATTAGTGTATAAAATCGAGTCACGTACCTCCGATCTCGCGTATCGAATTTCTATGTTGTTGTTATTATTATATTCCTGACTGATTACTTTCCAAAGTATCTGTTTTCGAGTCAATTAGATTTCATTTGCCGATTTTATTCTTTCGCGGAAAATTGATGAGATCGGAGTTAATAGAGAATTTGATCGTTCCTCCCGAGATTGGAAAACGCGGAAATTACCGGATCGAGTGAGTTCTGATGCCGAGGAAGTTGCGTTTTCTTAATCTTTTATTATAGCTTTTATTATTTAAGTCTGCATTTTTTACTGGGATTGAATTACGCTTTCAAAGAATCGTCGTGTTATTTTAGCACTGTAACAAGGTGTCGTGTGTTGGTCGCGGAGAATGCGTAGGCACGCCCTTCAATGCACCTTTGGCGCGACGCTCACGCACGCATACTCATTGAATAAAGTGAAAGAGACCAGCGCGTTAAATGAAATAAAGCCGAACCCCCTTTTTAACTAACTTCTATTATACGACCTTAACTTTAATTATAAGCGCAAAGTCTTCAATTTATAATCATTGAAGAAAACAATTAAAAGTAATTGATTTCCGTCAATCACGAAATTTATTATACTTATGAAGCATTCCCTTACATTGCGTCAATTAACCCTCTTTTAATCTTGATCATTTCCAAACGTAAGAAGTAATATTTGTTCGCTAAAAAATAAGATTTCAACGTTTCAGCAAAAGTTCAACGGGACGATAAAGAACTTGGTAAAATTAAACAATGCGACAAAATACATAATCGGACAAAACAATATTAACTTTCAAATGTTACAAAATCTCAAATTGTCTCAGCACTGGATTATTCGAACCTTTCGGTTTCCTTCAGACGTTTTAAGTCATTTTCGTAAACACGTTCCGGGGTTTTTCACATCATTTTCAGATAATCTCGCAGAGGATGTTGTTTGAACCAATTAATTTAACGGACGATTTAAAACTGTTTTTAACATGCGCCATCTTTGAATAACTTTATTTAATTATTAACGCATTTTTAATACATAGCCTGTTAACTATTGTTTTTTTAAACCATATTTAATAGCCGTTTCAATCAAACGCTCACGATATCTCGATCTTCTTTCTTCGCAAAAAGTTACTTTCAAAATCGACTGTAAAAATATTTATGGACTTTCCTTGTCGTTCCACATTACGTGCGATGGTGGAATGCATCGTCGCGACTTTACGACAAGATACGAAACACTCAATTTGCGCGAACGCGAAAAACACCAATCTCACGGCTCAAGGGAAGATGAATTTGCGTTTGATGAGAGGCGGACACAGGAACCCGTTCGTTTCAACAAACACTGTCTGTTAAGACAAAGAATAGGTTGAAATACATCAAAGAAGGAAAGAAGAAAAAGGCAACGATGAGAGTGTACTTTAGTTTTGTTATTGTTTTTCTCCTCCTCCTCCTCTTCTTCTTCTTCTTCTATTTAAGTAAGACATTCATGCATATTGATTACGCGAAACTGTTTAATTTGATTTAAAATCTCATTTGACAACTGAACACAACTTTATTTACAGCGTGTGATTTATTTAGTTTTTCTACAAAATTTGTTTGACTTCTTAAATGTTTTGCACGGTATCGGGTAAATATTTAAACTTCTCATATTTTATTCATTTGTTTAGCATACGAGATTATTTGTACATTTTCTGCAAAAGTGCCTGAAACCGGAAGATTTGATTTTTAGTGTGGCGCAGACGTTTTTATCACAGAACTACGGTTACTCTCGCTGCAGAATGAGAAGCAGAATAATTCATGTGTGATTTATGTTAGTTTTATGACTTGCTGTTATATATGTCAGTTGCCATAAATCATTCATCCGCATTTCGTTGTAACGCGAAAAACTGCATAAATAAAAAACATACATCATAATACATACATTTCGTTAGCTTTAATGCTTTTTTCAGTACTCGAAAGGTGGCAGAAGGGTATTTCCCTGTCGTGAAACTGTCTATTTTCGAACAACCTGCGAGCCAGAAATAAACAACTTTTCCTTCCGATTTTCTCATTCTCCCTGTTACAGTGCGCAAAGCACCTTAGGCTCCGTTCACAATTATCCGCTTCATTCACGAACTTGTCATTCGAATAGTCTGAATGGCGCGAGCCCGAGAGAGAACTCGCGGATCTCCATGGTTTCGGACTTTTGGAGGATCCCGCGTATTTCACCTACTGACATTTGAAAATAAACGTCCGTTTATTTTCGCGGAATTACGCGACGAATTATTTTAATCTCTCTTATAAATAGGAAAAGCCTGAGAAATTTTGCTCGAATCTTGCACAACGTTCGGATTGAAATATAGTGCATTGTGCTAAATATAAGTCGACGTCTTTTCGCGTCCAAGATGTTACAAAGACGAAACGAAAGCGTGGCTCATTCTTAAGCATTACATAATGAATTTTCTTACTGTCCGAGAGCTAGCAGTAACATGCAGATAAGCATAAAAATAGCAATAGTGATAATTATCATTGATGATAAGTCAAAGGCGTTCGTCGTAATACTGAAATATTAACAACCCACGTTGACGTCCCGGTCGACACTTTGTTTCGTCCACCGTTTTGAAGTTGAAAGTGCAACATATTTTATGTAATAAAACTTTCAAGTGTCTAATGAAGCTCGTTTGTCCACTGTATAATTTCGGGTTGAAAATCAGTCACTTTGTTGGACAAGCCTGAAGAAAGTGTGTATAAGGAAATCAGTAGCTGTTGCATCAACATGTTTGGTAATTGCTTATTGTGGAAGGGTAGCAACAGTTGGGTCGTAACAGGCTACTCTCTAATTGACATGTATATATGAACGCGCAACACGTAGGAGGTCTGACTTTTGAAATCGGTAGGAATGAACGTCCTTGAACGAACGAACGTACGAACGAACAAATGTACGTGCGAGTGCCCCTAGTATGCAGGCAAGAAGAATCTCTCTTATCGCTGCTAGGTAACTGTTGAGTCAAGTTCTGAATCATTACGAATCGTGTCTCGGCGGAGCCGTACATTCCGAAACATACACCACCACTCAAATGCTCGGTCGTACACGTGTTTCATCAAATCAACTAGAACCAACAGATAAAGCAATGCGTTTATACATGATCGCTTACAAAAAATCGTTAAATCTGTTATTTGTACGATCAACAACTTATTTCGTAATTATGTCGTATCATTTTCATTAATTAACATTTTTTTTTATCCTGATTATACGATTTGCAAATAAATGAATGAGTTATACGTCTTCTCTGCGATAATTGCGAATAATTCATTTTACTGGATGATTCAATTTTTATTGTAGTTTATTGTTATTAATGAAAAACAAGATACGGTTTATGGCGATTAAGCAAAGAAAAGTAATAAAATTACAAACTGAGTGGGAGAAAGAAAATGTACAAGTGCAGTGGGATAAGAATGAATTTAGAAGTGAAAGAATTGAAAATGAAAAGAGAAAACCAGAGAAGCAGAGATAATGGAGTGGCGCAGAAAATATAAGGAAAATCAAATAAAAGGAAATGTCAAAAAAAGCACATCTCGTCGTAATGCGATTTGCATTTTTGCGTGTAGTTTTAATGAACTTGTTTAATTCTTTTGATTCTGACATAGTGCTAATGATAACTGTATCAATTTATATTATTATATTACACGAACATATATTATGCTTAAATTTAGATACTAATGTATTGGATTTCGAACTTAATTAATTATTGGAATACAATAGAAATTTAATAAATTATATTTTAATGTAAAAAATTAACCTGTTTCTAAAATGCCATATTTATTAAATTACGATAAAATATTTGAAGAAAAAATTATCCACATAAACTTAATTAATGTTGTTGTTCTGCTTTCATGAATCTATCTTGACTTTTGCTTTATTGTTAAAATTTGATTAAATAAAATGATTTTTTTTCTCATTTGATGCATTTTTTAAGTGCATTTTTATAAATTTTAATTATTTATTTATCACGAGGCAAATTAATTGTAACAATACGTCATATTAATATATTTTGCAATCAAATGGCAACTTATGAAGACTGAGAAAAAATAAATGTCAATTAACATATTTTAGAATAGGAGACGTATTGTATTGTATACATAATTTGTAATAATTTTAAATTATAACATAATTAAAATTTAATCAGAAAATCATTTAAATTTACTGTAATGAATATTTATAATAATTTTATCGTCTTCTACTATGCATTTTCAAGACAGGATTTACTGCAGTACTATTGCACATGCAAAACATACCTGTTGAAATGCTAACTACAAAATTACAAAAATACGCTAATATTTGATGTTTTAACACATTTATATTTGATGGGAATACTTTAATGTATTTGCAATTGTAATAAATTCACTTCTATAGAAATAAATGATTCGAACACTTTTACAATAACTTCTAGCTTGCTGAAAAAGTCATTTGTTAAAATAATAAACATTATTTAATATTCAGTATTAATTTCTTATCAATGTTATTATTTATAGTTATTTTAAATAACTTATTTGTTATTTTTTATCGATGCAATAACAAATGAGAAATACAATTTTCTACTTAAACCAAACAGTATTAGGAATTAAAAATTATTCACTGAAAATTAGATTTAGTTTACTTTTAATGTTTAACTCCACAAATTTACATACAAAATAATATTATTCATTAGCATCACTATTGTTATCAGTGGCTTTATAACTAAAACTATATTTGTATGAACTGTGCTCAGTTCATATATTTCTGTTTCAAAAACGATGCGTGGCAATTTATAAGATAAGAAACTTTTTGCATTAAAACAATACTTTTCAATAAATATTTTATTCCTAGCAAACCACCGAAGTCGATCATAGCAAATGCAATTTTTAAACAAATTGTTACATTACGCAGACATAGCACAACTTTTTAAGAATTTTCTATATATATTTTATTTGCGATGCCAACTTTTAAGGAAATGTAAAAACTTATATAATCTAGATGTGTGCCATTTTCCCCAGAGCAATTTTGTTAAAATTGTGAAATTGTCTTGTACAATATAAAAATTGTATACAGTCATGATTATACTTATTGTCATTTAATATTAAACTGCTTTACTTCGAATGAATAGCTGACGTCTTTTCTACATTAAAACGTATTATATAAAATGTATTCAAATTTTATTATATAATTATACCCGACATGTTTTTAAGCTACCCATGTACAGAAACTCCTGAACTGCTACCTAAACAACTGGTTTTTCAATTCAACTATTCAGTTGAGACAAAAATTGCCGATTATTTTAACATTTATCGAGCCGTACTATCGCATAAAACTATTTATGTTTGGCGCGAACTACAATAATTTTACAAACTGATCTAATGTTGAGATACGCGCTATAACGTTCTCTCTAAACAATATGTTACCATATTTTCAGTTATGGCAATTAAGATTACAATCTTTCATAAACGTATAATTACCTTAGGTAATTATAAATTTTTATTACAATTTATTAAACTGTTATAAAAATCGCAAATTGAAATTGCAATTTAATCCTCTGTAAATCGCTCCAATCAAAAGAAAAGTACTCAAAATCAAATTGAAAATAAATCTACAATTTTAACTTATAATTAACGCGATACAATTTGTTTTCTAAATTTCAGAAATCAAAAAAATTTTCTAAAAACAAACAATTTATCACGAATTATATTCGTTTGGGTTGATTTTAAATATTCAATTAAATTATTAAAAGGCTATCTAGAAGATTGCCAGATGCCCCAAATAGCTTTAAAACGGAATTATTCAACATTTGAGGTTTTATTTTTTCGCAAACTTCCAGAAGGTTGAATTACAAATTACACACCGAAACACAAACAAGAGATTCTTCTTATTGCAAATCAAAAGAATAAACTTCCTCTTTTTTTTTCCTTTTTATCATTAGAGCAGTTTGCTTTATTTTCCTACGCATTAAAATTCAACACCAACATTGCAATTCC
>JABFOX010003008.1:0-10781 GCA_022817665.1 Axea sp. ZL-2020
GTATAGAAATTTGTCATTCGTACAATTTCTTTTACATGCTTCCTGTGTTTTACAAATAATATAAATAATAAAAAGGTATTATTTTTGAAATGCAAAAATAGTAAAGATAGTTTTTGCATTTCAAAATACTAATATGAAAATATAGTTTTTCAATTTCGATGCATATTTGAAACGAAAAAAAATTACTTTTTTATGTATGTTAATAGATGTTTGATATTTACAGTCAATTTACAAGGTTAAAACTTTATCAGAAAAAGTTCACTAACTGCATTTATTGTAAAAAATAATGAAACACGTAAATTCGTGCACAAAATTGTTAATAATGTTGATATTTGTTGTCAAATATGCAAATGTAGACATAATCTCCTAAAATTCCATATTAAAAGGACAAAAAATGACTAAACGAAGAGGCTCTTTTTGTATGAAAAGTCGAACCTAATGAAATCTCGTGTACACAATTTGAGCTCCATATTAGCCGGATAACGGAGTGTGTTACATGAACCGACTGCAAAAAGTACGCGACATCACAGAACCGAAAGACATTTGCTTCAGCTACAGTCTATTTGTTTTCGGTTGGAAACAAATTCGTTTAAGAACTTTTTCCAAGTTTCAATTAAAAACTTCGACTAAGTACACGACAAATTGGTATCACCAGTAATACAAATTTAATTATTAACAAAAGTTGTATTATTTCTTCAAATTAAAACTCAGTATAAATTACGTTTCATTTTGTGATGCAATTTCACGAGGCTAATTCAATGGTATTTGTTTCTAATGTAAGCATAAAAATAAACAGTAGGATTGCAGTTTGATGCACCAAAGAATTATTTAATTATTTATTCAAACGTCTTGAAATGATTAGCGTTAACAAAAAGGTTTCGCGTGTCTTAACGAATTGAGCTTTCATTTCATTTGTTCTAAATCAACGAATTTCTATTATTTTCATTCGTATATTTTTAAAAATATATTCTTTATTCCACAATGTAAATAATGATTAAAGTCCGCTTTGGTATAAATTTCACGTGCAGAACAAACTTTTCATTTTTGAAATTCAGTCGTATCTTTAATATTCTGTAACAAAACTCATCTATAAACAAATTAATATTTCCCCATAAAAATGATGCATGGTGTGCAGCAACCTATGAGCGTAAACTCTGGATGGTCGTGCTACATTTCTTTACGATGAAATCTTACGCATCGATAAAAACAAGGCATTAAACATGATCTTTACATATAAATTTTCTTGAAAAACGTTCATCAGAGCAAGATATTGGTTATAAAAAAAAACTAAAGTTCAATTATTAGAAGTACACCGAAAATATTTAATATATAATTATTGTTTTAACATAAATCATTAATATGAACATTTGTCAGTAGTAATACAACTCGTGATTCCAGGGTTTTTTTCTTGGTTATACAAATTCATTATTTGTCTTTGAAAGAGAAATAGAGTCGGAAAATTGAGACAAATGGGCGTTTATAAATAGGTAATATAATGCATATGTAGCACAGTCTATTTAAATATAGTTATATTTTACAATTAAATTGACTTACTGAAATAGATGGAACTAATTTCACGAAATGTTCAACTAAAGTTTAAAGTAGACATATACGTATATCTTAATTAAAATGCAAAATATAATAAATGTTATATAAAATAACTAACGAAATACCATATTTACTTATACATAAATAACTAATATTTATATTATTTTCGAACAGTAATATAATTATTAAAAAACAAAGATTTTGTCATAATAATTTTTATTAAAGAACTCAGTTGATACGATATAAAATGTATATAAAATAAAACGAAATTTCTAAAAAAATATGAAGGTCTCATATTAATTTCAATGTGTACATTACAGAGTAATGTAAAATATTATTATTCATTAAATATTATAAATTTCAAGATACCGAGGAGCTCAATTCACCGGCTGAAGTTGAAAAAAAAAGTATTTGCGCATACATACATATTTTTATGGTGGTTTTACTACTGTTTAATATTATGGGTGTAACATTTAAGTATAAAATAAAAAAATATTTTAAGTTTTAATGTATTAGAATTTACAGGATTATTTTTTGTGTATTAAAACGTACTCGTAATTCTCTGCGACTGACGGAGATGATGCGATGTTTGTTAAATTTAACATTTTTGTTTGATATTCAACGAACAGCGACTTATTCATTGTTTTTTAGACTTTTTTTGTTAGTCATAGAATCAATGTCGTAAATAAACAATTAACATTATTTTATTAATTAACATAAAACAGGTTGAAAAGTATAATAAGAAATAATATACTTTCTCTAAATTTAAAGACGACTTTTCATACAAAAAATATTTCCTAAAATATTAAATATAATATAATTACTATATAATACAATAATAAATCAAAAATATTAGCGCATCTATTAATAATGTTTCGTTATAAATTTATATATATTTTTTACAATATATTTTCTTAAGAGAGATCTGTTGCCCTCCGATTCATCAAAAGTGTAGTGATATTTATTAAACTTTTTTTATTATTTAGCTTTATTATGTTCTCTAAAAAGGAAAACTAAAGGTTAATGAATTCTTATTGATTTTTTTATTAATTAGATAGGAATGAAATAAACTTTTAACGGACATTTCTACTTTAAAAAATAACTATTAAGTTTTTAAGAAATATCTTGACAAATAATGTGAAAACGCTCAAAAGGAATTTTTATTAGGCAAACTAATTTTTAATAGGCAAAGAAAAGAAACGTTAAATTATTTTTGAAAAATAAAAATAAAGCATGTACGGTTGAATGTCTTCTCTGATACCTTAAAAATACAATTCATAAATATCGGAGTTGCAAAGAAAATCGACCGTGCATAAAACTAAAATTACACAAACATGGTTTAGGCAGGCCATTTTTCCCTCTCTTGCGAAAAGGAAATGCGGAACCAAAGTCCTCCCGAGAGGGAAAACTGAGTCGTGACAAAATCAAGAATGTTTATTTACTAAAATATTTCATTATGAAGTAACCATTACGAATATAATTCAATAGAAAGATATCACTTTAGATACACAAATTATCAAAAATGCGAAATTACGAAAATTTGTTCTCTTCCATCGTCATCATGGGTTTATGTCCGTCATCTATTTTTCATTGAATCGTTAATTTAACCAAGTTGTTTTCGGTCCGTCATTGTAAATTAAGGTTGAAAAGACTAATTTTCCATCGACGCATCCTATTCTTATTCTCTGTTAGCATGCTGATAGCCGTAACAGAGAAATTCTTCTGTCTCTACGGCGAAATTTTTTGCTACCTTCGACGTAATCTTTAATCAAACTAACTTTTCGCGTACTGCACATTATTAAACACGTATTGTGTTATTAAGTGCACCAGTATTTGCAGCTCCGAAGAACTTTTTATATCCCAGCTTATTGCGAACATCGCATTTTGTCAGCTAAATATAAGGCCAATATTAGTTTGTTGAAAATAAATATAAATTTTAAAATTAAAGTAATTAGATTATTCTTTAACTATCCTTAAAAAATATTTTTAATTTTAATCGTAATGTCCAACTAAAATTTCTGAATTACAATCAGTGTAGCTTCTCGTCCGCCAATTATTCGCCAATACTATAAGGTCTTCAACCTTATAGTTATAAGGTTGAAGACCTTATAGTATTCGCAGGCCAGGAATATTTATAATATAAGTAACATATTTACAAGCTATTTAGTTTTTAAAATTATTTGAAAATGTATTTTTTCCAGTTTTTGAAAATAGCTAAATTGTTTTAAAAATTAATTTAAATTACAATAACTGTAATTTTTAACATTTAATACAGTCAGTATTCAAAATATAAATAAGACGATGAGTAATTTCAAGTTTTGCATAGAATCTTTTAATCAATAAATTATAAACTGGAATACACTGGTTACAGTTAATTTGATCGAGGACCAAAACCCACAAGGATTAAGGTTTGCAAGGTGTCTTTTTTGTCAATTCATCAAAATCGTTCTTCAGAAGTATTAATGAAATTGAACAATTGGAAATTAATGAAAATGAGTAACGCATTTACTAAACGCAATTAAGTAAACGAATCAGTAATGTTATAACTGCGGTTCAACAATTCAATCGCTAATTTAATAATTAATTTTTTTTAATAACTCAATCATTCTCTTCAAATGCTTACTTCTAGTCTCGTATAATTACAATATTATTATATGATGAACATAAATATAATTGTGAAAAATATTACAACTTGAAAGAGACTTATAACGTTATATTAATATTAATTACTCGAATGAAATAAAACTGAATGTTTAACGTTTTACTAAACATTTATTTTTAAATAACTTCTGTATGTAAAATATTCTTGTTATTTTATTATATTTAATTGTTTCAAACATATTAAAATATTTAAATAAAATGTTGTTTACTTCAAAATTAATTTAAATTGTAAACTAGGACTTTTTTATGAGATCCTTGATGCTTAGTGTTTATAGCTTTCTCCTTGTGATATGTACCAGAAAATTAATTTCTACTTTCTTTGCATGATAATATTGTTAAAACACAAACTCGATAAAATGTCATGAATTTTTTACTATCAAAACCATCAAAGAACGAAATTAATAGAAGTCGACAGTTTTTAATATTTTATTGATAATTTTTCGTTTCAAATTTACAACTTCAAATGGAAATATTGAAGTAAACTTGAATTAAATTCACAATTTTCATAAAATATTTTTTGTCATTGGTTTTCAAAAGGTTTCTACATTCTAAAATTATTTGCAATATCAATTCTTTATATGGAATGCCAACAAAATGCATTCGGCAAAATAAAAATGTTTAATACTTTGAAATTATAACAAATGGAAGGTTTTTGATTATTTTTAATCTATAGTTCAGTTTAAAAGCGCAATTATGTAACATTCGTTTTTTCGCTCTCAATTATGATTTACAAATAAATATATAACTCACATTCGTGTACTTTTTATTGTAACGACGATTCTTCGATAAATGAAGGATCAATAAAAAACAAAATGATTACACAATTATATAAAGAGTTTATCGTTGTTTGTAATATCAATTTTTATTTCTTTGTATAGTTCATACATTTTCATTTTATTTTAATTCATAGAACAATCGTCAATATCGTGTCCTTTATCACCTACTACTTTTTCATTGAAATCTCTAATTAAAACATAATGCTCTGTGCACAAATAATTGAATTTAACGACACATGTTTGGCAAGCTTGTCGACTAAATAAAACTATGATTAAATACAAAATTGATTTAAATATTGAATTTCAATAATTAATATACAATATCAATTATTAATACAATATGATGAAAACTTTAATGACGATTTAAGAAACTAAAAAAATGTTAAGAACGTAAATATAAAAACAATTGATAAAGTTAAAGAAAAATTATTTTAAGCTTCTTTTATTACAAAATGGAAAAATAATTTGAATGAAAAACGTGTACTCGATGTAATTTATAAAATCAATTGCAGTATTGACGGTTGTAGAAAATGCTACACTCAAAGGTCAAAAGAAGAGAGCTCTTGATACTAGACTTAAAGAACAAAAATAATTTGAAATTAGATATTAACAAACATAGTGTAGCAACCAAACGCCGTCTAATTAACGAGCATGATTTTGATTGGGATAACGTTAAAAGCTTGAACACGAAGAGTAATTACATAAGCGCGGACTATTGCAAATGCTCCATATTAAAACTAGTCCTTCGACCTTGCACACAAAGTGATACCATTAAACTTTCGCGATACTTTCAATATATTATTTTAAGTAAAATGCTGTATTTATTTATTTTTCCGGCAATAATTATTTATAATGTCAGTGGCTATACACAATTACCTGTTTTTTAAAGTTTTTCAAAACGTGACAAACAACAAATATAAACGGCAAAAAGACTTCCTATGACTAACAAATAAAATACGAACATAAACAAATGAAAATAGTGTGATTGAAGATTAAAGAAAACTTGATCATCTGATATAAAAATTGAACAAATAATGATACGTGATTGGTTTAAGTTATATCGTTTATTTCTGTATTGCTCTTGAAAAGAGATCGAAGACCTTAGACTAATTTTAATAAATGTATGATATATTTGTAAATAATTATTTGGTCTATATTTTTGTCGTTAAATTATTTTTCATATCAATTAAACAGGCGTTGATTTATTTTTGAACAAAAACTAAAACCTTAACCTGCCTATCCAAATAACCCACAAACAAGACCAATACACTAAGCGACCATATTTCCAACATGGTTTTTTTCTGGGTGAAGAAGTTGGTTTTCCATCAAACACAACAATTAAACACACAAAAACATTATTTTAACAATTAAAAATTCAAATCTCAACAAAAACTTCCCTCGTGAAAATGCTATTTCCTCTTTGATCTTTTCTATTTTCTTTTCATAGAAGAGACTTTCATAGCCGGTACTTCACGGGTACGGAGTGAAAAACTTTCGGGCAAAAAATGTCCCTCTGCACATGGCGAATGAGGGAGGGAGGGGCAATGTCCACCCCTCTTCTTTTTTTACGATTTTTTAGTTTTATGTATTTTAATATCTCATCGTCTGATGCAGTATTGCATTATTGAAAATGTCGACAAAAAGAATAAATTGTTTAACATGAGGAATATCACGAGTCACTGGTGACCGACACTGACCTTCCCCGACGAAACCCGTCAGTCACTGATGACTGACGTGCGGTAAGATTTCGACAGAATCTTATCTTGCGAGCTAAACGGAAAGACAGACAAAGCAAGTTTGGCGTTTGATGTGTTAAATAATTAATAATTGTTGATTCCGTTAAATTGTTTTATAACGTATTATTAAATTAATATTATAGTACTTGATTGTGTGACCTGAGAAACACGAGTTCACTTTTTATCTACGAGCAAAAAATGTCCCTTCATAATTAGAACCGTTAATTTGATTTTCAAAATGTGTACTTTTTGGCTTGAAATACAAGTGATCAAAATATGGTTGTTAAAGGAATCATAATATTAAATGAATGACTGAATTCGTTTATTAAAATAAATATACAATACACAAATTAAATAATTAACAAAGTAATCAAGCAGGAGAACGTAAAATATTCATGACCAATTTGTGTTAGAAAATATCATTTTAATTCGGGGTAACTCGTTCGAGTTTGTCATGACAATTTTTTTATTATAAAAGCAAATTGTCAAACAAAGAAAACACGTTGTAATTTCCCATAGCAAAGCAAATTTGTCCGACAGTCGTTTTATTTTAATTTTATAATGTCAAGATTAATTTAGATAAGTATACAGTACAATTTGTATTAAATTCTACTGTTTATTTTACTATAAAATAATGAACGAATAGATAATTATTACGGAAATCTTAATGTATAGTCATTTCGTAATACAGCGAAACAATGAGAAGTTCATTTAATTAGTTTAACATAAATCTAAAACAACAATTCTAAATTATTCTTAATAATGGTGAGCAATTGTCAAACATCTTAAATTTATACAAAACGTACATTAATATTATAAACAGTTCTACGAGTTATTCAACTGCAATTTATAATTACAAAATATCATTCAAATATGCATCATACGCACTCTAATTCATTGAATTAAAGTATCAAATATTTGAGACGAAGTAAAAATCTTACTGTGGAAAACTTAGAACACATTTGAAAACCCAAAATGTTTGGAATTAGAATAAAATGCAAAAAGATCATTTTCAATGTAAGGATTTGTGTTGTATCACTATGAAAATTAAGAATTCGTTGTAATATACTTCATCATTTTTGTTTACTCATTTATGCCAATTTGAAAAAGACGTTGTTCACAAAGTCATGTAAAATTTTATCGAGATGCTAAGAAGAATATTAATTGAAATATAGTTATTCGTCAGTAGTAGTAGTCGTTAAGTTTTCGGGAATTAACAATATTAATATATTTATCTCTGACGTTAAATAAACACAATAGAAATAATTTCTGCCACTCGAATATCTTTCTTGAACCAAACATTTGCTTTGATCAAAAATCGTCATTAAATTACTGCGCTTGTGAAACGACGCCATTGTTTATTGTTAAAAAATACGATTCATACATTCGCTTCGATTATTTCGCAAAATTAAAACACAACTGCGATAACTATTACGTCAGACGTCAATCGGTGCTTAACGTTACATTTCGATTTGTCGTCATTATTTACGACTTTGTTTCATTTTGTAAAGAATTGTGGAAATGGTGTTCCGATGCTCGACCGTAAATAATTTGAAAAATGGTTACGATTGTTTTAGATGCGCATGCAAATCAATTCAATGCAGCAACAGTTTAAAATCGTGCATCGTAATGCGGGTCAGTTTGACAAACACGACAATGATAATTACTTTGTCATTTCGCTATGAGTTAAGTTATGATAAATTGTTGTGTTGTGTTGTACGTACGGACGTTCGTAATTTATTAAAATTATGCGATGCGGAAAATAAAACAATAATTTGCATCGGTGTTACAAAAAATTATAAATTTTTTGTTTGATAAATGCGAATTAAGCACTGAAAATAAATGATCGTTTATTGGCAGAAGACGGACGGGCGGATGAATGGACGGACGTACAAATGTACAGATTTTTCAAAATTGGTAATCAATTTAAAAACACCTTTCAGCTGGTCATTTCAAATTCCTAAACATACAAATTGAATCAATTCGGATAAATTGTCATGAAATATTGCATACCATGTGATGCCGTGTCAATTTAAATTAAAAAGATAATTCGCTTGCTAAGATGTCACGGTTTCGATCCGCCAAATTCATTAGACAATTTGGTTCCACTTCACATTAACGAAGCTATTTATATTAAAACTCTGAATTTTCGTCGCGTGTGAGACAACAGTGTCATAATGTTACTGTTATGTTATACAAGTTAATTTTTCATGTTTCGTACTATTAATTATTTAATTAAATAATGATTATTTCAAATATAATTTACAAAACTCTGCTCCAAATGTTTCTGTATTTCGAAACTTGAGAAGCCAATTTTATCTTATATAATTGTATTTTAATCATATTTGTCAATTTTTTAATTGTTTTAATTTATATATATATATATATATATGGTAACATATTGTGTTATACATATTTTGAAAATTATTTTAATGTAATGTTGAAATTTAATATTATTGTTTTATTATATATATATGCATGTGTATTGTAAACTAATAATTAAAATGACCATTGAAACAGAAAAACATCGTACACAATTTATGTCAACGTAGTCAGAATAATCTAACAGAATATATTTATTTGAATAAACAGTATAATTGCCAAACTTTGACAAATTCGCATCTCTTGACACATTAGACTAACTTTTTTTTTTGGTAAAAGTTCAATCTGATGTTTACCGAGCCGATAACTGATGTCACTTTGCTGCAATATATTTTTGAACTGCGCTTTGCGTAATAATTATTAATTTTTGTCTATAAAAATTATTTTTCAGTTTTTTCTTAATTAATAATGAAATTTGTTGCAAATTAAGTAACTTCGTAAAGAAAAAAAGTGAGTTAAAAACCAGATATTTTGATTCAACTAACGCTAAAAAAAAACTAGAAGTGAACATTTAATGTAATTAAATTTTTTTCGAATTACTATAAACATGCTCTAAAATACTAATGCTTATTTTTATTGTACGAGATCTTAAATTTATGCAATCTGAACATATTATTACCAATAAATGAGATGAATCTGAAAAACATTGTACGCGTTATTATCATTCAATGAATAGTTATAATTATTGTATTAATTATTACGTTATATTTCCAAGTGCTTCATATTCTAGAGTGTAATACATTACGTAAATTCTATAATTATTTGTTATCTATTAATTTAACATTTTAATTTTGGAAAATAAATATGAACAGCTTTGAAACCAAAAAGATACATTTTAAAAACATAAAGCTAGAGTAATATTTTGAATAAAAGGAATTTAGTTCTTATAGTTAAATACTTGTACCGATATTATTTATTCGAGTGTTGCGATATTTTTTCACTCCAAAACATTTGTTCTTGCACTTATGATGTTAATAAATTTCAATAACTCTTTCTCGAAATAATCAACATGATTTACAGCACATTGAATATGTACAATAAAAAATAGCAGAAAGAAATGCAATACGTTTAGAGATAATACGAACAAGTCAATAAAAATGATGAGTTTAGTGAAATTAATAAGAAAACTTTTGAGTCAGTTAAAAAAAATCATAAAATTCTTTTTTATCGGTAAAAAAATCTTGTTAACCCATTCATGTTGATACGGATCGTTTTTGACCCAAATTTTCAAGTACAAAATTTTATTATTATTATTATTATTATTATTATTATTATTATTATTATTATTATACTTCACTTTTATTAGAATTTTAATAAGCTTCAACTCACACTTTTAAAGAATGACTTTTTAATTGCTCTATCGAAACGATTTCAATTTCACGACAAAATTTAGTTTTTTTTTGTATCAAATTAAGATTCAAAGTATTTTCATTTTTAATAAAATTAAGTTGTATACGTGAATATTAATTAAATATTATTTGTTCCTGATAAATTTTTAAAGTGTCAATTTTTATTCTTTGGTACTTAGGAACAATATAATTATTGTAAAATAATTATATTAAAAATACATTAAACTTATAGAGGTCTAATAGTGCATTTATTAATTATTATATATAATCTAACGTTTCAAATCTTCTACCGATCCATTTTCAGAGATATGTTATTTTTCACTTAACCC
>JABFOX010003009.1:0-10780 GCA_022817665.1 Axea sp. ZL-2020
AAAAAAATACAGAATTTCGCAACGTAGAGTAACGCTCGACGAGGACACCAACAAAGTGATCTAAAATGTTACATACCAACAGTATGATAAGTCGATGAAAATTCCAAATTTAATAAAATTAAAAAATAAAAAAAATAAAAAAAATAAAATTTATAAAAAAAAAAAAAAAAAAAAAAAAAAAAAAACGTGTGTTTTTGACATTTCAAAAGACATAATTTCTGTACGCTTCCATGTCATGAAGAAAAGTTGTATCCACTCTTTTGATATGATGGTATTTATTAATGGAAACGTTAGTATAAAAGTGTTTGATAATACCTACATTTGTACAGGGTGATTTGTGAAGAACTGATATATTTATTTCTGTAATTATTCTGTTCGAACTTCACTCAATGTAACCAATTTTAAGACCAAATTAAGCCGAATATTCTGGAGTTTCGATCTATCAACTTGATGCGCAGATGATCATGTTTTATTCGTAATTGTTAATTTTATTGTAGGCAACTGTTTTTGAGATTTTGTTCTAGGCAAGCTATAGACAACAGGTTGCTCCAACGAGTGGCCAGTAAAATAGAATGACGTGTTGAGTTGTGCAGGATGGAGGACATTTTCAACATTTGTATTAAGGTGAATCTCCCCAAATTCCTCTGCATTTCAGGTTTCATAAGTTCTCGCTAGCATAATTCGTTTTCAAACAATTAAAGAAATAAATGTATCAGTTCTTCATAAATCACACCCTGCATTTACTTCCAGAAATCAAAAGCGAATCAAAATGTTTTCTGTTATTTAAAAGCAAATTGCACTTCTTTGATTTCAATAATGTTAATTGTATCTGTAATATCTGTTTTAATATATTTTTTCTTTGCGTTCTTTTCTTCATCTTCTTTGATGAGCATAATATTAATAGTTTTAAACCATGCAACTTAATTAAAATTGTAATTATACACTATAGAATATTAACATGACTCAGCTAACTTCGGTTTATCATTTAATTTATTATAACAAATGAATCATATTTTTATTTCGCTCTACTCCAGTTTGCTGTTTCACAGTTTGTGTCTCAAAATTGCATGGATAATTGTAGTAAAAAAGAGTTCATTTCAGTTAGTTTTATTAGAGAAATTGAATTGAGGCGTGTTAAAATTTTAATTCACTTCAACTATCTTTGAATTGGTGAGTTCAGCGTTTGAAACATTGAAAACTGCACTGGTACATTGGTGAATTAAAATGTATCCATAATTTATAATAATTATGTGAAATAGTAATGTTTGTGAAGTTACATGTAAAGTACTTTTTATACCCTTTTAGTATTTTTGTATGCTGTGTTTATTTGTTTAAAAGACATTTATATTTTATTTATAGAAAATGTATTGAATTTACAAATTTAGCGAAACACCCTGTTATAAGATTATATTTATGCATAGCACAAAATGAAGTAATAATATAGCGTATTGAACCACTTCTGAACGTAGCACAAAAATATCAAAGATAGCTGTACCGAATATAAAGGTGGAGTTATTGCATTCCATTCGTTTGTAAGAATCAATTCAAAGAAAGCGATAATTATCAATCATAAATAATAAAGTGAATTTTTAAATAAGAAATAAGCAAAATCATTAAAAAATAAACTTGTATGAATATGTGTATTATTATAATTAATAATACATTTCTGAAGGGAATTTTGTTTTATTCCTGAGAATAAATTTTATCATAAAAAAAATTATTCGAGTTCCTCGTTGGCCTTAAAAATAAATTTAAAAATAAATCCAACACATCTATTGCAATTCAAAATATATTTGAGTAGTTTGATACTGTAACATTTTCAAGAATTTAATAATATTTGAATTATTGGGGTTCTCATATTAAAAATATGTAAATTTTAAGATTTTTTTAAAATGTAATAAATCAGAAACATTTAAATACTTATAATTAATAATATACAACTAAGTAATTAAATATTTATGTATTATTTTTATTCTTCAATATGGTCACACTATTTGCTATTATAAATATAAATAAATAGATAAGTACTGAATTATATCAGTTATAAATACGAGTCAACTTTCTGCAAGACGTACAATAAAAAAACTCATTTGTATGCATAATATTTTGCAACTGAATCGCCATAAGATTATCGACCTTTGTTAAGTTTCAGATTCATTCGTAGAAAGCTTTCCATTCTGCATTATGTTCCATGCAAATACATTTGAATTATTTTAACAAAAATTTGTTTCCTCTGATGTACACAAATGACGAGTTTTATCGTTATGGAATTTCTAATTTATTATCATCAATAATAGATAAGTTACTGATTAATGTTTGCATATTATTAATTCATATAACTTTGCAGTTATTTCACCCAAACAAACAATTTAATGAATAAATATTTCATCTTGTATGAAATCAATTTCAAGATGTAATTAAATTGGAAATATTCAAATGTACTTAAATTAAACAACAAAGTATTACAGACCAAGAAATTGTTTATAAACTTTAAAAACTAAGAGTCCAGTTTCAAACTCACATTTCAGCAAATGATCCCAAAAATTATTCTACTTTATTTTCACATTAAGACCATGATGGATTAAATATTCAAATTAATACAAAATTTCAATAGCTGTAAAACTGGATCTGAAGCCAAGATTAAGCATATATTCTTTACATAAACCATGTCGATATAATCCTGGAAAGGAAACGCTTCTATTTAAAAAGTACTACTTAAAAAACTGTTCCATTTCTGTATGAAAACGAAAATAGGTTTCAAATGTCATAGGAGTTTCTTATCTTAATCACTCATTAATCATTTAATTATTCAAATAATTTGTTGGCATCAAATAATATTAATGGCATTATTAGCTGTAACAAAAAAACAAGGTTTTTATTCACAAGAGAAAATATCACTTTGCCGAAGAACAAAAAAATGTAAAAATATTCAGTACGGCATAAAAATACTTTCTCTTTTCAATTACATTGAACATGTATATGCATAAACAAGGATAAATATTTCTCATTTAGAATTACATTAGAAAATTTCTAATTTCAGCTACATTTAATTTTGTGTTGATTGAAAAATAAATTCTTATCTCGTCAATGAAAAACTCCATCGTTTTGCAAAATTTTAAGGTAACGTTTTTCTTTTACAGACAATTGTTTGGTCTAGATAACGTATAAACGCGAATAATGCAAAATCAAGGAATCGGAATAAATAGTTGTAATTAAAAACTTTCAAAGGCTCTCTGACGAACCGACCTCGTTATTCACAGGTTAAAATAGCGATAGACATGCTTTTCTTGTGTATAAATTTTTCAGTATTTTATAATACAATTTGTAATTCATTCTGCACTTATTCTTAAACAAATTTTGTTGATTCATATAAATGTAATTATAAATTCAGATTCATTTCAATTTTATTATTATTATTATTAAGTATTATTATTAATACCATGTTTTGATTGCTGCTATTATTATTATTATTATTATTATTATTATTATTATTATTATTATTATTGTTATTGTTGTTATAATTTTTCAATCTTATACATCTTCATCAGAAACATTCAAAACGTATCGTGTAACCTTAAAATTTGAAACGAAATTGCAATCAACAGAAATATAACTGAACGAATGAGCAAACGAACGAACGAATAAATGACTCAATGAGAAATAATCCCATGAGTAATACGAAAAATAAATTGAAATAAAATTTGTCATACTCTTTTTTTAAAACGAAATCAAACCTCAGAGCAACAATCAATTCCGAATTCGCACTCGTCGAAAATCCACGAACACGTGTTCGTTGCACTGTCACACTTTGCGGAATGCGGATTCAAATGAAACCGAAAAAAGAAGATACGCCAGCGTTCGTACTTCAAGGGGAAAAACACGAATTCAAATGTGCAATATCAAGCGAAAACGTTGAGCGCGACAAAAAAACGTATGGAGTAATGGCATTAATGCAAAGTGGAAAAAAATGTTCGTTAGGAACGCACCTCCGGCAACGAGACGAATGCAGCGCTGCGAGCGTTTAACCTCGACTGTGCTCCCGCGTAAAATGCGGGGTTTCGGCGTGACGGGTGCCGAGACACTGTCAGCCGGCAGTGCTCTGCGAAACCGCGCGGGCTGTTGAACTTCGCCGGGTTTTCGCGTCAGACAAGGACGGCGAGCATCGCCGCAGTGTTGCGCCGTCTCAACTGATGTCCCGGAACCGCGCGAAGCCAGCCATGTCCAATTTCGGGGTGTTTTACGACGAAAAAAAGGCACTCTCGGAATGCTGCGAGCGGGCAGCGCGTCCACTCCCCACAACCGTTCGATTTCTACTGTCAGGATTGAGCTTGTGCAATACCCCTTGCGAATGGGTCGAACGACCACGCACACACGCGCAAACCGACTCTTTTGTGGCCCACGGATTTACGCACGTGTATCCGCTCGCCGGCTTTCTCTTGGCTTCTTGGAAGTTTCGTTGTTTCGGTTATTGATTTACATTGTCTATTTTTTTTTCTGGTTGAATTTTTCTTCAAATTACCACAAAAGAACTTTTCAATGAATTTTATTTTCCACTGCTTTCGATATTCGTTAACGAATTCATGGAACTGAGAAAAACTAACGTTAAATTGAAGTTCGATATGCGTCAAGCAAGCTGATCTGACGAGTTTATAATGGTCTCCTTTCAAGTGTTTAAAGTTGATACATTGCAGTTTTATCTTCGTGAAAAAATGTAATGCATTGAAAAAAGTCTAAACGCGTTATGCCGATCGTGAAAAATATATAGAAACGAAAAGAATTTTTTCTTAACCGAAGTCTTTTTGGTTTAAAAAGCATTGCTTTGGATAATGAGAAATTTTGTTTAAAAAGTTTATGACCGTAAGAATGGAAAAATGTTCGTTACCTGATAAATTTTAAAAACTATTTATTGGATTGTAGTTCACAATTCATCTTGGATAAAACTTGATTTATTACGAAACCTTGAAGAAAAAAACTGAAAAAGGTTAAAAAAGTTTGCGAAAGTACTGCAAATTCTCACATTGAAGAAACGTTTTCTACTTTCACAAAATGTTGAAGATTTATCCGAATTTTCCAAATTTTGTCCGTCAAAATATATTGAAAAAGCATTAAAAATATATTTATAGAAGCAATTAACAACATTTTAAAGTCGTTTTATGATTAATTTTATACATGAAACTGGAACTTTTCAATAAGTTCGGAAAGTTTTTAAACTATTTGTTATGCTTTTTCAATGCTGTTCAACGAAATTATTTGTGTAAGCGATTAAGATTCTGTTGTAAAATTTAAATCAGTCAAGAACACTTTCGATTTAGTTTTCGTTTTCTCAATTATTTTTTTAATATCCTATGACTTTTCAAATGCTGGCGAATAGAACTTATAAATAAATTGAATTAAAAAATGTAACAATTTATTTTCTCATTATGGAAGATTCTTCTTATAGCGTATCAAAATTCGTATAATATAAGCATATTATAATATTATTATTATTCATAGTTGAAGAAAAATTAAAAGAAATTAAAATGCATAAAATTATTTAAAAATTAATTTTATTTCTTTAATTCATAGGTTGTTGAATTCTTTTAATACATATTACTTTTCAAAGTACATAATTAATTTGTGTGTAATTATTATTTTTAAACTGCCAAATACAAAATACAAGTAAAATTATTTTACATAAATATAGGTAATGAAGTCAATTGAATTGTAATAAATTGTTGAAAAGCATTTATGTTGGTTTATCAACGAATCTCGGTTTTACAAGGGTTTAATTAAATATACATTTATTTAACATAAATGACTTTTTCAAAATGAAAGCAATTGTATGAATCGACCACAAATTCTAATGTAATATTTTTGCAATACACTTATAAAAATAGTACTTTTATGAATAACCAGTTATGCATTATTTTATGATTTTTAATAACTACGTTTATACATACGTTTTTCATAAATATCTCTAAAAATTAAGGAATTGGAACTCTGCTATTAAAATGAATTAAGTTGAGGTATCATGGATGCAGTGATAGAGTTAATGTCCTCTTAAATACACATTTTAACACACGTCGTCATAAACTGACTATATCAGACTTTTTCAAGTATAGAGAATTTATTTCATTTAAAAATCTGTACTTTTGATCAAATATGTGGAGCAATACATTTTTACTTATTCATTATATAAAAGATAAATTAGATTGATATACGACTAAAAAATATTACAGAGTAATTGAATTTTTTAAATCAATGTATCAAAACCAGTTAAATATTTAACTCAATTCCTGATCTATATGTTTAAACATTTGAAGCAATCTGTTAAATATTCTACAGTCTGGTTTCTAGTATTGTAGTGATTTTTGAAATGTAAGAGCAGACGTCATATTCTGTTTCGTAAAATCTACATTTGAGAATAGTAATTTTTTGAATTTTAATATGACAGTCGACAATTAACAAACAAACTTGCAATGAATGTAGGATTTATTTTTACTCGTATTAATAAGTTCTCTAAAATAACGACAATCAAGGTTTTTCTAGAGTAAATGAAATTGGGGTTCCACCAAATTATATAGCTCAAAATACTGACAAAAACGAAGTCAGTTATTCAAATTGTACTAACTGGACTAACTGTAATAAATAGTTAACATATTTTTTTATCAAGCTATCTTGTTATTATCAAAACATAATATAATTATATTTATAATTAAGAGTTTAATATTTCAACATAAATAAAAAAAAATTCCACTAATTTCCATGATTATAGATTTAAGAAATAGCCTTAACAGAAGTATAAATTGTTAATGATACATAGTTAGTACTATGTAATTAATATTTTAATTACGAATTAATTAAATAATAATAAATTGTATTTTTTGTAATTTTAATAACCAGAGAGATCTTCTAAAATGTTAATAATTATTAACAATAACAAAATAAAATGTGAATTATCACTTGTGTCTTTAAATTAGTAAATTAATAACTCAACAATGAGATGATATTTTTTGATACAATACACTTTATTACAAAAATTCAATATTTAAATTAAAAAACTATTTTTTACCTTATAAAAATGCTGAATAAATAGAATATATGGAAACACGTGCAAATGTCAATTAAATAACATATTTTCAATACTCTGTTAATTTATATCAAAACATGCTTATATTTACACAGTTTCATAAAAAAATAAACTCTTCATTTTAAAAACATAATCAAGAACGTTAAAAATTATCCATTAAATTAAAATTAATGTTTTTTTATAAATGATTCATGTAAAGTTTTATACAGTCGTTCAGCTTTTTGCTTTCCAAATCCGGGAAGTACACCTAACCGGCCTTCTGGAGCTTTAATAATTTCCTCTAAAGTTCCAAATGTAGATAACAAAGTCATAGCATCAGTTTTATTTACAGATCTTATACTTGTCAATGCACTAATTACCTGAAATATATTTTTACACGTTAAAATCTTGCCATAAAGTTAATTTAATATATACTGTATTTTTACTTTGTGATAGGGTGCAGTTTCGCTACGTTCCATAATCATATCTGGTGGTTTATTTTCATAAGACTTATATGTTTCCAACATTTTTCCAGCATCTTCAGCACTCCATGCAAGCATTAATGTAAAATCCGCTAATAAACATATTCTTGTCAAATTTTTTAAAGAGTAGTGAGGTTCTATGACATCAACCTAAAACAATTGCAAATTTGCAAAATTGCAAAACAATTATTTTTATATATTGAAATTGTTAACAATATCATTTTTTAAATTAAATTTAATTTTTCAGTAAAAAATTACCTGAACCAAAAGAACTCTCAGGTTGAAAGATTTACCTAACGCTTTTATTCGAGTATGAATGTAATCTGGATTTAATTGATGATAACGCAAAGAGAGAAATAATGCACAAGACATTCGTCCCATAACATAATCTGGTACAATTTCAGAGTATTCCCATGGGACACTTGTTATGTATTTTAGAATAGGATTTCCTCGCTATAAATACATTTTTATAATTAATATTTCAATGTGATTTTTTTACTTCAATAATACAATAAAATATGAATAATTTTATTTGTGAATATTTATATTCTTTTAATTTAGCTCCATTGTATATTAATTTTAATTTACACAAAATAAATAAAATTTAAAAGAAAATAAATATATTAAAACTAATATTTAATAAATTTACTTTTACAAAAGTAGTTTTCCCATTCAATTCAATTTTGTAATGCATTTTTTACATTTTAAATAATTCAATCAAATAAATTAATAATTTTCTTCGACTTTATATAAAAATTAAACATTGTTAAATCATCTATACATTTAAAGAATCCTTCATAAAAAATAATATTTAAATCACGTAGAATTGCTTTTACACATATCTATGAAACTTTTGTACAAAAATCACTTATATTGAATATGATTTTTTTATAATTTTGATCTATTAATAAATTTAAATTAATTTAATTGTACTTGTTTGAACTTTAAAATTAAAATACAATGATATTATATCAGTAATATTAAGTATTATACCTGTTTAGGATTTACAATAAGAGTACCACTAGGAATACTTCTAGATGGACCAGCTTTTACTCGTGTTGCTTCATTTGATTTATCTTTAAAAAAATCTGACTTTTTTTGTTTATCAGAATCATCTATAAACACAACAGTGGAATCAAAAACATCGTGGATCATAAAATATTTATTTGTTTGATAAAATCTACAATATTATAGATCCTTTTCAATTAAATACATATTAATCAATTGTTTAGAACGTACTGTTAAATAAACTTAACATTTAATACATTTCAAAAATAAAATAATCTATTTCACCTGTAGTTGAAGTACTTGGTTTGCATAATTTTTCAGGTGGTTCATCTTTATTTCCATCAACTAAGCTCATTTTATAAAAATATCTCAAGTAATGATATATTAAATTAAATATGTTTACATTAGCAATAAAAATTTCAAAGTGTTCGGTCAGCTTCTCGTCATATTCACAAATGCGGAGAAATGATAGCATTTAAAATAATATATTGGAAGTTATAGCTAATGCAATCAAGCTGTTCGAAAGGATTTTGAGAGCACGAAGGACCCCTACCGACCGATAAACTCAACATTTACTTTGAACCGTCGGTAAATATCGAAATTCAATATTATAATATATAATTATATATAATATATAATACAAACATGACATAAGTAAATAAATATACAAAATAAAAAAATGCAGATGAAAATGGTCAATGTAGATCTGTATATACGCAAAGATAATTTTTATATACTATATATATAATAATAAAAAAAGTTTTTTTAATTTTGTATACATCGATGTTTCCGTGTGTGAACCCGAAGTTTCACAAAATGCTAGTTCATCATTACAGTATATACATACTCATATATCCCAAGTACGCACGCACACATACGCGCATACACCACTGGTACCAAGTACTAAGGATCACTATGCACTAAAGACCATTAAGCACTAAGGATCATTAAACATAAGCACTAAGCACTACGTACTATGCATTAAGGACAATTAAGTAAATTTAATAGTGAGTAGTGCGAAGTGAGAACTGGTGAATGTGTGTTTGAGAACACTCAGTGCTTACTATATAACAGCGCGCGATTCTATGATAATTCAATAGATTGCAGAGTTTTACGCGATAGTGTTTAAATGAAAAAGTGATGAAGCGATTAAGGGAACAATGCAGAGAGTGCTGTGAATCGTATGGATAGACGATATAGATGTTTACTGCAATATCAGAATACAAGGATGCTCCATGCATCCTATCGCTTCTATCCAAGAAGCGAATCCGGATCAGCCCCGTACCTGTGGTGAGTACCCGGGTTGATCGGAGTAATTTTCATTTAATGTTTATCTGTTTTTATATATATCTTTATTTATTAATATGAATATTTCTCTGTCCTATTCTCTGTTAAGGAAAGGTAATTATTCTTCAATAGCGAATCTTTAATGAAATATAAGCACGATTCTCTCAGATTACAGTCAATACTATAGCTAAACATGTAAAATACAGAAATATTTCAAATAATAAATGGATAATTTGTTGTTAACGTTATGCAAATTACTGGTCAATCTATACCGAGTTTTCGCCTTCTTTATAAATTTATATTTATTGTATTGTGTGTGGGATAGATAAGCATAAATTCACTACCAGGATTCCTGATGCACAGTTGAATATTTTAGTTACCATTTTTATTTGTTCATTTAAATGTTTAAAATACATTTTTATAGCCTCGAGTTATTTATTATGTGCAAATTCATAAAAAAATTAATAATTATACTACACGATTATAATGCATTAAATGTTAAAAATAATAGTATTGAACATTACTACTTTTACCGACGATTAAATGTAAATGTGATAAATGTTTAATTGATTTGCCATCGGAGGTCCTTGTTGTTGTGAAACAAAGACCGACAATCTCTTAAAGAAACTAAGTTTTTCAAATCTAAATATGATCAAATTGTTTCATTTGATCTTGTTGATGGTGAATCAAAATGATTAAAACATTTAAATCGTGCATGCAAACATTAAAACATGCGGATGTATTTTGAAAAATACATCCACTGTGTGAGCAGACGACAAAAAAATCGTATTTTTCGAATTACATCCGCATATGTAATAGGTTTAAATGTTTGAATTAAATAAATTCTCCCATACTTGTAGAATTTGACTCTTTTAACTTTATGACAAACCACCATTTGGTACCATTTTTGTTTACAAACACACTAATTCCCTGGAAGCATCCATATAACACAGAC
>JABFOX010003010.1:0-10780 GCA_022817665.1 Axea sp. ZL-2020
GATTACTGAGTAGTGCCGAAGACTTTCCAGCTTAAAATGTTTTGTTTACTTGTAAATAATTCAATCTTAAGTTTTTTTAAATTTCTGGTGAACTGGCCTGCTAATCACCAGAAGAGATATTGTATGGTTTTGAGTTTCACAAGGTCGGTAACGTAGCAGTTGGTACCAAGGTCAAGTGCGACATGTTGCTTTTACTGTCTTGATTTAAGTAATTCGGGAACTCGTTCTTGTCGACTGATACCTATTTGTTTTTTACTCGACTTTTATATTATCGTGAATCTTATTGATTGGTGGTTTGTGGGTGGAAGGGGAATCTATACCCCGCACCAATCAGGCGTAAGTATGTGTGAACAGATCTAGGAGAAATATTTTGTGAACACCGCACCAATTAGGCGTGCGAGTGAGGAGAAGGATTCTCGCGATCGCCGCACCAATCAGGCGTAAGTGCGAACGTGTGAGCGAGGAGACAGATTCTCGCGACCGCCGCACCAATCAGACGTAAGTGCGAATGCGCGAGCGAGGACGATTCTTGCGATCGCTTGCATTAATCAAGCGTAAGTGCGAATGAGAGAGATAAGGCATTTGCGAATTACGAAGGTTATGAATGTGTATACGTAGAATGAAAAGAAATATGAAATGATTGTTTCGTGTCAGGTACACCACATCCAACTTATTGCTTCAGCGATAATATGAAGAATGGATGATCTATGTCAAAAGCCAGGTTTACACCTAAAATAGATGTAAATGCAAAAAATAAATAAATACAGGTGGGAGGGATTGCCTCACTCACCATATGCGCCATCTTCTTTCAACTTATTCCGATTGCTAAAATAGTGTATAAATGACAAAACAACTTGCGAAATCGAATGATGTTCAAAACATCATCTTCAGATATTTTGCTCAAAAACCATCTGATTTTTATCGATTCTGCGTTGCAAATTTACATATTACTTAATAAAGTATTGTTGATAACGAGGGTGATTACACCACTGTCCCATAATACGAATAAACTGATAAATGTTTCGGAGGAACCTGCAGAATTAAAAGGGTAGCATCAAATTTGCAAACATACTACTTCGACACTCCAATATCAAATTTACATTTTTTTAAATTTGAAACATATATATATAATAGGAATTACTTTATGCAAATTGGTTATTTTTAGTTGAATAAAAATAAACATTTCGCAAAAAACCGCTAGCAATTTTGAGTAGGACACCAGCCTATGTGAAACTACCCTGGGACGTGAGATGGAAGACAACTATGAGATTTCAAATGGAACTACCATTTTGTATTCTAGCCTCAGAAGACATGAAATATTTTTCTGACGCATTTTTTGAATCGTGTTAGATGGCACTGCAATCACTGGAACTTTATCATCGTTTTTAAACAAAAATCAACCGTAACAAGTGGCTGATTGATTAACAAACAGTAGTTAACAAGTTCTAATCATAAAAAAAGGAAATTTATAAATCGATGAATTAATTGAATAATTATTTTTGAAATATCTTACTGTGTACAAAATAACTGTTATTGCTAATATGTTTAGAAATGCACCCATCATTAAAACGGGTTTGAAATACTTTTCTATTAAATCGTTGTACCTATTAAAAATTAAAGAAACTCAATTAATAATAAAATGCATTGCGTCAAAAAAGTACAGGGAAATCTTAATTTGAAAACCCGCCTTACATTATTTTGCAACGTTTCTTTTGCCGTCAGTTGGCAGCACTGCATTGAGTTATTACGGATGGTATGAGCGTAATCAGACCAACAACTCGCTTACCTAATCTTGTTGGTGCAAATCATCGCTTCATATAATATCCAATATCTGAATTTATTGCAAGAGAGAGCGCAGTAGCGCCCTCTACTGACCGCGAGCTTAGAATATGGCTAACGCGTGCGATTTTAAATATGATAATTATCTATTTCGTTCATCCCTTGTGTTTTTAATACAAATATTTTTACGGAGGGTGTTACGATACATTTCCCTGTTGAGAACCTTATTTGTATTACGCAAATCGCCGAATAAACTCATTTTAATTAAACTTCATATATTTAATAAAATGCAAAACTGACCGTAAAGCTTTTTCATGCTGCAGGTAACACTTCGCAATGTTATTAATTAATCCTGCATCACAATTTCGTTTCAAGTATTCCGCTTCCATTCTTTCAAATTTTATCCTACGAAATATAAATTTGTCTTATATATATGCCAGTAAATATGAAACAATTCAGGAATTGATAAAGTATCTAGTATTACTTTACAATAATTTAAGGTGGAATTCGTTATGTCACGTGACTGAAGTATGACTGCAGAATTTGAGAGTTCAGAGCTGCGTTTTTAACTCGTATGGAAAGAGCTCGATATAAATAAAAAGTGAAAAATTGAAATGACTTAAATTAAAATTATTATTATAATTTATTTTTTGTGCGCACACAAACTTGTGCATTTTCGAGTCACGTGACGTATTTCAAAATCCCACCTAATTTTAATTTTTGTGCTAAAAGCAGTTTATATAAATGATACGATTTTTGCTGAAAAATTCTAATGATTTAATACTCTGCAATCGTCCGAATGATCGTCCAAACGTGTGTTTGTCTGTGTTCATAAGTTCCTGCATCAGTCTATCTGTGCTCGGTTCCAACCTTCCATTTGTCCGTTTATGCATGTGTCAGCGATGAATGGTTTCGTTAATTAAACTTGTATTTTTTCGTACTGAACATATTAAGAAGTAGTGATATAGTATCTGTACAGTGGTTTTCGTCTTTTCTATTTTGTATTGTTTTGTGGAATATAATATTGTAGCGTTTCGTAGTCTAACTCTATATATACAAACGTTTGATTAATCATTAATACAAGTTAAGTATAAGTAGACAACTCGCGATACGCTCAAACTCAACTTGAGTTACCTATTCGCCGCGCATAGTCGCCGCGCATAGTCGCCACGCAGATTCACCGCGCATATTCACCGCGAGATTCACCGCGCAGATTCACCGCGCAGATTCACCGCGCAGATTCACCGCGCAGACTCACCGTGCAGATTCACTGCCAGCACATAAAAAGATTGAAAAAACCTAGACCATGGGTCTTTTCTATAAAAATTCTGTCGTAAATGTTTTACTGAAACACCGTATCGTCGAATGTAACAAAAATACAATCAATAATACACATGGATAGTATTGAATTAAGAAAGTTTGCGTGCTGGCATCTGTTACTTTGTATTCTAGTACTTTTCACAGCTTAAAATAAATATAAATTTGGTGTATTTTTAACAATTTTTCTTGCCTAACAGTATAAAATAATCCACAGCAATGGTATACCGTCATAAATATAACATTATACAATACTTGGAAGTAAATCGTTCCAGTCGTTATACATACTACATTGTAAAAGTATAATATCCAATAATGATTTTTCAATCTTATGTTCAAATTTGTCTTAAATATATGATCATACGGTCGAGGCGTATCTAATGGATTTACGATGTCTAAAAATTTTGGAATCAGTGGCGTAAGAGTAAAAAATAATAAAAATATGTACTGCAACACTGGAAAATTCATTATTATATAGAGGTGTTATATATAATGCAAATGCAATAACATAAATCCTTCATTATTAGACGCATAAGTGTATGATGTGTACATAAACTCAGTAGAATACCTAATATTAATACGAAGAACACCCACCAGATGTCCTGATCCATCGATCTTTAAAGACCTTACCTTATCTAACAGCGGTAATCACTGGTATAAACTATTTAGCTGTTATTTATTTATTGCACGATGATTCATTATCGTGAAAATAATCCGAGTCTAGACAGAAATTAGTTTCTGAAAAATTCTCTCTGCAGGTTGTCTAGTTTGCTTCTTCCAAGAAGACTCGGAATTCGGAGATTTGTCCTTAAGTTATCGGGACAAATAAGTATTGGGTTCGTAAACAGCACACATTTTTTTGGCCGCCTGTTCTCCTTTTTTCCCTTAGTCGTACTGGTATTGAAAAATGTATCGAATTTTTACCTCCACTTCGGAATGCTCTAACACAGAACTGGGATCCACTAATCACAAAAGGAGTTGTTAAACAACTTTTTTAAAGCGTTATGTCGCCTTTATGTCGCAGTATAGAATGACAAAATGCAACGTATAAATTGCGAGATACAGCTCACTAGAGCCATCTAACGAAAAGCGCTCGAAACTGTTTACTTCACCAATATTTTGAAACACTCATAATCTACTAACAAAGGATTGATGGATTTTCGGAAGTAATATTCGAATTATATCTTACCAGAATTAGTAAAAGAAATGTTGTAACCTTGAGATGTATAATCGTGTAGAACTGCGTATTCATTTTTATTCTTTGTATGTACCCAATCCTCGGCGATGATATCGTGCAAAGTTGCAAACTTTCGTAATTTGAAATAAGAAACATTGTGTTTATAAAATTGCATCATTATTTTGTTTACATTTGTTATACAAATTATGTACACGAAAAATTATTCGTGGTCGCAACCGATCCCCTGAAATTTGTAATAACACACCACTGAATAAGTATCCGGTCTAAGAGAAACCATTTTTTATAGAAATTCTAAAAAATTATGTTATGTATTATATTTTCTTTAAAATTTTTTAGAAACCATTTTTTTGTAGTGCGATTTGTATTTGGTTTGAGAATATGCCTCAGTTTTGGCAACTGCTTCTTCATTTGAGTCAAATTTCCTTTACTGCGACGTTCTTCTGGGGTCTGCAAAAGCCAGTAGTAAGGGGGCGCCCGGTTTGGGGATGTATGAGAATGCGTTCAGCATCATCCTTGTTCCCTTGGACGCTTTTAATTTTTACGGTGGGGTCAATCAGATTTGATTTCCCAGGTGCCGAGACTCAATAATGATGATCAAGCCAGTGTTTGGCTTCGACAGTAATTTTCCCCATCAAAAAGCACTAAACCCAAAGTAACTGGAGGCTTATTGAGTGACTTGTTTTCTAATGCAACGAAGTGTACAAAGCTTTCTGTAACATTCTGAATGTCGAATTAAATATAAAGTAAAAAAAAAAATGTTTTTGCAATGGATGATTTCACTCGTTTGGAGCAGCGCATTGCACATTTACTGGGTGTCCCAAAAACCTAAAAACACCAGGACATCTTGCAAAATGCAATCAAATGCATTGCAATGTCGAGGAAGGACCTGATTATTTGTGCTAAATCTGATCCCTTTTCCCAACCACCGGGGAACAACACTCGAATTTTAAATTCGAATGTTGCATCTTCACTTCCGATTTCCCTAGGACCGGTTCTAGTGTTATCCTCCCATCTACGTCTTGGTCTACATAAGGGTCTCGTGCTACTTAGTCTACCTGTAAATACCCTATATTCCGTTCTTTCTTGTCCCATTCGTCTTATATGTCCCGTCCAGTGGAGTCTACGCGATGTTGTTGTTCTTATTATGTTAGTTGAGTCACATAGTTCGTCTAATTTCGTCTTTTTCCCACAAAATTTGTCCGTAATGCTATACTTTCGAAAATACTATATTTATACATACTATATTTCCGTATATACTATATTTTCGTCCGTCACAAATTCCGTGGTATTTTTATTAAAAAAGATAGACGATGTGAGATAGAAGACAGAAGATAGATGATGGATAGATAAATAAGATAGAAGATACAAGATAGGTAGATATGTAAATAAACATAAGAGTAGAAGAGAAGAAAGATTATATAGAGGATAGAAGATACAAGAAAAGAAATATAGGAGATAGATATAATATATATAGAAAATTGAATGTACAAAATAACGCCGTTTCTTCACAATTGTATACTACCATGAAAGTTTCCAAAACGCAAAACCCCAACAAGCCCCACGAGGCTACATTCTGCGAATGCGGTGGTTTTTAGCGTTTTGTTTTCATCTTGCTACGTTGGTACTGATCGAAACGTTCTGCTCATATTACAATGACAAGATGGCGACTCTTTCGATACGTATGCATGTGGTATAAATATGACATAATTGTGTGCGTGTGTGCATGTTGTGTCAGTCTATACATGAATGCACACAGTACCCTCATTTTAACAATGAAATAAATTAAAGTTTCGCACGTTGAGTAATGAACATGTTCCATCACGGTCACCCATTGCATTACTTACCCCTCCCAGTATCGCTTAACTTCGATAACGAAACGACAAAGTACTCAACCCAGTCAATCGGTTGATGAAAACGAGCATAACAACCACCGGTCGTCATGTTGGCAGCACAGTACCGCGCTGCCCGGCAAAGTTGCAAACTACTGTGCGCGGGCTTTTCAAACGCGAACCACCCGCAACTTCTTTAACACAACGTACGACAGTGCAACATAATTGACATTCAACAAATTGATTAAAAACAACATAGCCTACTTCATACATGCGCAACAACTTATTTATTCGAAAAATCCCTAGGAAGGTATGCGCTAGTAACAGAAACAAACAAGATATTATTTCGTCCATCTCTTTGCCATACAAATAAATGTATTTAACCTAGGACACAAATCGGTTATTTTACACACGGAACAATTCGCCGAACGTTGGAACTTAATCAAGTGCTGCAATACCTGGGAAACAAACAAAGGCGCGCTGATAAAACAAGCGTTGATCACGATTATAACGATTCGCATATGCAGGGACTGATAAGGCCAAACCCCGATTATCACGCAGCAGAATTTATACATCTTGTAAAACTTGTTGCAGTTGAAAACTTTATCCGCGTCGTCATTTTTTATGACACTGAAAAACAACAGTGGTTTTAGCATCAAGCGTCTCGCAATTCTTAAGGCCTAAAAAGTCCCTTGAAACAATCCCTCTTTATGATATGCTACGGAATGCAGTGGTGCGAGACACAACTGAAGGGTACAACGAGAAACGAAAGAACGACGGCTTTTGATGCGCAATTATTTATGAATAATCGAACGTCCATTATCCCAATAACTGGCGATAATTGTTCGGCAATTAAAGAACCACGAATATTTCATTTCTTAATTTCTACTCATTTTTATTTAATGATAAGTGGAAATAAAAAATTCCTCCGATGTGTGATTAGTTAATTACGATTTTAATATTTAACAAATGAGTTGCATACCGTTCGTTGCCAACTGTATTATTATGCAATTACTTTGCGCGCAATTTGACAAGTAATGAATATTCTATGAGGTTGCAGAACTGCTGCGATGAACCGTACAGTTGCTTGGTGTCTCGCACCATGTAACGAGTGGTCCAAGAAGAAGAATTATCGATCTTGTGAAATAATTCATTTCGGTGATTCGAAATGTCTTTGAATTTATTCAGTAAACTTTGACTGTGTAAAGAAAGGAATTCTTTTGTAAGCAGCAAACTGTGCGTAGAGGAGTGTATTGATTTTTGCAGGAGCGCATATGGGTGTTCCGATTTACCCAGTTTATCTAAGGAAGGGACGAGAGAAACACGCACGATGGGAAGGGTCTTAAGAAATGTGGAAAGAGCAATGCATTTGTGAAAGAAAATCTGAAAAAGTGTAAGAGAAACATAAATTTAGTAAGTCACTAGGGTTGAAAAGATGCTTAGTAAGTCACTAGGGTTGACAAAAATTTGTTTGATAAGTCACTAGGGCACAAAAGGTGTGAGGGTGAAGTATGCTTGGTAAGCAACTGGGTCGTTTGGTTTGAATTATTAAACGAATGGTAGTTGTGTTCCTCCTAGTTGGCAGCCTGGTCTGGTAAGAAAACCCTCGCTTGGATCTCTATTTGCACTTGCACGACATCAGTCCCTGTACCACAACTGCTTGCCATTACAACCAGCACCTGTCTGAAGTTAGCTGAGAGTATAAGCAATTTACAGCAATGATACGTTGTGAATTGTGAAATGTCTGACTATGAGTTTGGCTTCTTATGAGAAAAATCCAGCAAAGGTATAAATAATCAAAGCGTATGAGTAAATTATCAACCCTATGGTCATCTTGAAGATAGGTGTCGAATGCTGACAGCGAAGAAGTCTGAAGAGCGAACTCTGCTAAAGTCACGGAGAACGTTTCTTACACCGTGTTGAACTCAAATATTTTGTCTTGCGAGGAGTGATTCAGTGCCAGGTAAGAATGGTAGACATGAGGTGAAGCGGCTGGGAAATACAGTGGGTATTAAACTGTTTGCAAGGCCAGCTCTTGTAGTTTGAGCAAAGTTACTATAGTGTTCCTGCGGAACGATTGGTCTGCTTCTATACAACAGCAAAAAATAGTGATATCCAGTTAAGCCAAGAAAAAAAATTATCAAATCACTGATTTATTTCTTAGTTAAAGTTAAATTAGAATTAAATTAAATATATTTCCAAAGAATTTTCAGAAATTAATCTGAATTAAATGTTGAAAAATTATTAACATTGTTATAAACTTTATACACTATCTTAAAACTTAAGATAGTGTATCTTAAGTAAACTTAATCTTAATAACTAAGAAAAAATAACTAAACTAAGTTTTCGGGATATTTTATTCTGCATAAATCTTGGCGTTTTTTTACATTGTACATGTTTTTTGGGGGACAATTTATTTAATAATAATCAATTAATTAATTATAGTTTAAAGTCATGAAATTTATACTATGCGATTTTTGTTTATTTTATTTTTGCATATTTTTCCAGAATTGCTATGTACACATTTTCTGAATTTCATGGCCAGCCTTTTTTTCCCCCACTTTTTCATCATTAAACTCTACCCATTGTTTGGGAGTTCTTATCATACACGTGTAGTAACCTGAACTTACATTTGTACCCTGAAGAAATATCGCACTACTTATTTTATAAGAAAATTCATGAATTTTATATATTGTTGAGGAACCAGCTTTGTTCCATAACCGTCGTTAATTTTTATAACATTTCCGTTAATATTTCAGAAACAATATTATCTACTGCATTAGAATTTGTATATGTACAAGTTGTTTTAACCTATTATATTCAGTTATTTCGTCAGCATTCGCTTTTACTGAAGAAGGATCAAAATTAATAAGATGTAAGCCTTCTGATGAAGTAATTCTAGACAAAGCTACGTATGCTTGACCAAAAGCAAACACATTATTACCAGAATCAATAACAGCTGATTCTGAACTTGGTCCTTGAGATTTGTGAATAATAATAGCCTAACATAGTTAAATAGGACATTGTTTTCGCATAACAAAAGCTCTATCCATTATTCGAAATTTCGCGTTTGCTTTCTCTATGTCATGTTCGCATCCTGACGATGTTGTAATCAAAATTCCTTGAATATCGTTTTTATCGTCAACATTTCTTACAACAGATTTGACAGTAGCTGCTGTTCCATTTACTAATCCTTTGCTCACATCAATGTTAATGATATATATAGATGACTATCATTCACAGGAGGTATTGTAATAAACCACCATATCATATGATATGTTTTTTACCAAACCAACCATCATTTCCATCATTACTATTAAATATTTCTGCCAATTTAAGATGAAGGTACAGTAATATAATAGTTTAAATCATTGAAATTTCTTCAATAATTATCAAAGCAATGTCTTTTACTTCTTCACGTTTTTTCCGAGTTAAATCAGATGAAGGGCTGTATTTAGAAGTATTACCATGTTCAACTGGTAATTGAAATAATCTATGAATAGTCAATCCTTGGATATTATACACAGCAATACCAATTGGTGCAGTAATAGCCACACGTTTGTTGAATTCAGTTTTAACCCAAGATCTCATAGTCTGATATTTTAATTTAATAATAATTTTGTTTGTGGTTAGATCATTTGGAGCAAAACGGTATAAGTTTATGCAAATTTTGTATGATCTGTCTAATGCCCCGTATGTATACATAGGAGGAAGAAACGTCGTGGTGAAAGGCGTTCCAGAGTCGAACAGAAAAGTTAATTATTAAAAATATATTTTGTGTTTATATTATTTAATAAAATTAAGCCAATAAATATATTTTTTAATAATAAAAACAAAATTAAAATATATTAGAATATAATTTTATTGCCAAATTTGCGAAATTAAAATATGATATGATTAATTAATAAAAGTAAGATAATATGATTTTATAGTAACTGTAAATAAAGTAATATATATATAACAATAACAAAAGTAAATCTGAAAAAAACTTTATTTATAATTACTTTATTGATTTTTTTCAAGTTTCAGCCTCATTCGATCCTGGTGTTTTGTATGAATATATTATTTACTATGAATTTTCAAGATTTTTACATTTAAGTATTTTTTGTGATGACATACTTTTATTATTATATATATAACAATAACAAAAATATTAAAGTTTAATTAAATGTTAAACGACGAACGGTGACATCTGATTCTGTATTCGGCACAGTCTCGAGAACTACAAATTTCGTCAAGTTATCGGTAATCACTAGTATATATTTGTTACCACGTTTAGATGTTACAAACGGGCCCAAGTGGTCGATGTGAATCGTCGTGAAGGGTCGTTCAACCGGCGGTACCGGATGTAAAAATCCCGGTTGGTTTCCGCGAGGTTTTTTACTCGTTATACAAAGGAGGTAACTGTTAATGTGTTGTTTATATACGCACTCATTCCGCGAATGAAGGACATCAACGTGATGCATTTTGGTCCCTTTACGGGCCACGATCTCGAAATTAAATTCGCTCAGACAACTAGACCAACGAGCGATTTGCGGATCGCTGGTTTTATTAGCATTCAAGCATACTGGATTTTGACAATCGGTGACTATAAACAAATGTAACGAAATGAGTAGGGATCGCGGTCCTTCGACCGTCCCCGCCCCGGCGAGCAACC
>JABFOX010003011.1:0-10779 GCA_022817665.1 Axea sp. ZL-2020
CTATGAGATCGAAAGGGGATATATTTTTGGATTCCTTATTTTTAATCTCTAAATAAATGCTACACATTTTGTGAAATAATATTAAATATTAAAAACAATATTATATTGTAAATCATTAAATTATTAGACCAATATTTGATTAGATGATACTAACTTTCCTTTGACTCGTTAACGAAAATAGAAAAAATAAAGCATAAATGAAATAGCAAAAGATGTTTTGAGTTGATGAGGACAAAAACATAATTAAAAGTTTAATTTAACATCGATTCAGTACTAATTCAATATTGAAAAATATCAGTATAATATTAAATTTTGTATTTTTGACTAATTAATATAACTAATTATTGAAACAAAATTTAATTAATTTATACTTTTCTGCGAATTATTTATGAATAGCTGTACATTTCATATTGAAAAATGAATAACAATATGTTGATATAATGATATACGTTGTCAATCAAAATATATTGATGTTGTGTTCGAATAAAAGATTATTTATAACTAAATTTTAGTTACTAGAAATAAGTATTTAGTTGTAATAAAATAATGTTTAATCACTGTTAATATGTTTAAATATTAATATCACTGTTAATATTTTACTACATTAATATCGATATTAAATTTAATCGGTATTAAATCTTTATCAATTAAGAATTAATTTTGTTGTAGCATAAGAAGTAGTAGATAAAAAATGAGCATTCAATCATGCATATTTTTAAGCTTTATCTTATCTTATAATAGACTTTTAATAAATTTTACAAATAAAATATTTTCATCGCATATAAAGAACAATGTTTCATTCATGAGTATTACAAAATTAATTATAATATTTTTGACATAAAAAGTTCTCGTACACAAATTTATTTAAAAAACTTTTAATTTTTCAGTTTTTCATTTTATAGTATGAGCGGATGTATAAATATATTATATTATATTATAAATACACCATTATTTAATAAAAATATGCATTTATCATTTTTCATGTAAAATTATTATCTAAATAATGTTTTTGTATCTCCATTTACATTGTGTATTATTTTTTTATTTATTTCAAATATTACAATGATATTTCCTAACTTGTATTAATATCAGTTATTTTAATTTAATCGATATATTTTGAAAATAACAGGTAAACTATTTATGTATTATTGTTTACTTTTACATTTATTCATACATATTTATATTCATGAAACTTGGAAACAAATAATCTGAACAAAAATTATTCATAAATTACTTTTTATGTTTAAAAATTATTGACTTAATAATATTTTTTTTTTAATTTTTAATCCAATTTTTTTTATAAATTCTTCAAAATTATTTAATTTTAAATATATTTTTTCCAGTAAAATATGCGCAAACTGAAAATATACATAATATAATCTACATTTTGAAATAATTTGTAACTACATTTCTCAAACCAATATAATTATTTATTAAAGTACTCGAAAAATAAAAAAAAAAAGAAGCTTTTTGTTGAACTAGTCGTCATTTTGTCAATTTTAAACATTTAAATATAAATGTTGGTATATGCTTTAAATAATTTAATATATTTTAATCAATTTCGTATGAAATCTGTTTATGACCTGAAGCTGGTAAAACGATACTACGATACAAAAAGGATTTGTTTTTTTTTTATAATTTAATTTAAATTTCTCTCATATCTTTATATGTCAGCAATATAATATTAGAAAACTCAAAAAGTTTATTTCTTCTCCGTGTGAAAAGAACAAAAAGTTTTCAAAAATATGCAAACATTGATATAAGATCTAAAATACCCCTTTAATAACTCTTTGTTCATATAGAAAACCTTTTTTTTAAAAAAACATCAACTACAATAACTAAAATTGTTTAACATACACACTTATGTTAATTTTGAAAATAAATAAATTAACAATCAAATCATTTTCTTCATGCAATATAATTTTGGTTTATTTTTTATAATATAAACGAGTGATTGACAAAAAATATTAAAATAAATTATATGGAATAATTTGAATCATACTTAATAGAAAATGCATGTTAATCATGTTTTTGATTTGATAGAGAATGAAATACTTTACAAATTTTCTGTTAAAAGTCATCGAGAAATACTGGTGAAAATGAAAATGTAAGAGTTTTAAAGCTGAAGATTATTTTTGAATTTAAAAACAAAATAAGTCGTTATGTTATAATTTAATGAAGTTACGAAATCGACAAATTATTGTCGTAACTAAGGTGGCCCTTTTTTCACGCAGTATAGGATCCAAAAATACAGATATTCTACATACAGTTGTATTTTATGAATATAATATTAAACTTAAAAAGTTACAGAAAACTTAATTAAGTTCAAGTATAATATTAGTTGCAAATAAGACAATATAATTTTTCAAGAATGTTGCAAAACAATAAACATGTATATTGTGTAAAGTGTTAAAAATACTATATCAGTGTTAAATGTAATTTTATTGAAATGAAACAATTGTTTAATATGTTATCTTTTTATAGAATAAAATAATAATTCATTGTTTTGATATGTTGATAAAATTTTTATTTAAAAATTAAAAATTTAATATATGTAGTCCGTTAAATTTAAAACTGAAGAATTTCATATTTTACTACATATGAAGAATTTAATATATTTTTTATTTTAAAAAAATCACTTATTTTGTTATTAATTCAAGATTAAATTATAATACATTTATAAAAATATTAAAAAAAATTGATATTGAATCTTATCATTAATTATACTAACATAATACTATTTAATACATAATTATCACCGCTGGAAATTATTTCATTGTGTACTCACACACTATCAAGCATTTTTATTTTATTTTATTGCGTCATAATTTTATTAAGGAAGCAAATTAATTATGAAAATTAATTTAATAAAAGTTTAATTAAATTAATCAATCAATATAATTTATTTATATATACATAAAATCAAATATTTGATATTTTATAATGTATATAAATTTTATTATGATTTAATATAATTTTTGTAAACAACATTAATGTTTAATTTTAGGATAAATTTTATAATTAATTTTTTCAATAATATCTTTTTCATATTAACATAAGCTTCATTTTTCATGATAAAGTGATGACAAGAAATGTTTATAATTTATAAATATCAATTATTATCATAAAACCAATCGGCATTTTATAAGATTGGTAATTACTTTGCTTATTATATATTATATAATTACTTTGCTTATATTAAATTAAATTATAATGCAAGTTTTAAAGCATTTCTACAGCAAAGCAAAACCATTCCATATCTTAGTTACAGTAACTTCAAAAGTGAAATGAAAAATTATAGTATCTTCCTGCTCGGGCGTGTTCAACTCTTTTTTTAGAACCATTTGCGTCACTTTCCCGAGTCTAAAAATATCTTTTTTTTTTTTGAAGTAAATGATAAATGCTTAACGAGTATTCTAACGAAACTACACGAAAATAAAGACATAAGTATTCATAAATTTTAAGAGAATAATTGATAAAATATTCTTTCGTTTTACTCTTTTTATTTTGCCACGCCTATATCAATACTTAAATTATGGAAAATTTTTCATTATGTTTGTTTTAATATTACGATGCATATGCACTCATCGATTAGCTGTATTCGACGATATCACTGACTTTTTGCTCATTCTCATTTTTCACTTTACGTTATCTCAATATCTACAACATTTTTTACATCGATAAATTACGTTATAAGGTGTATAGTTTTAAATGTAAATGTGATCCTTCAATATTCAAAAATGCATGTATATTTCGACAAAAAATAAAATCATATGAATTTTATAAATATTATTGATCTAATTATAGAAATATATAGTGGATCGATATTGTAATTTATATTTGAATTATTATTAATTACAATATTTCACCGATAAGATATCACAAAGACACATTTTATAAATAATATAAACTGATTTTGTTAAATGATGAAATACATAACATGATCAAACCATTAAAAATTGTTTTACATGTTTTTACAAGTTTTCACTTTCAATTGAAGTGTTTTCTTAAAGTAAAAGTTCTTTTCTTAGCATAAGAATATTTTCAAGATATTGTTTTGTAAGGATATTAATTTAATATCCCTATGAAATTAAATATGGATTCCAATATTAAATGCTATCAATATTGATTTAATATTGGTATTTCCAATAATACAGTAATTATTATATATGAACAAAATAATAAATATTTTTTTAAATTGATATTTCATTATACGCTCAATTAATATCGATTTTATGTCAACTTTTTAAGACCGAGTCAATATTAATATACAATTGATCCAATGTTATTTCCGTGATAAATTCTGATATTAAAATAAATTCAATAATTCAGAAAAAAATTGTTAATTCCATAGGTATGATTGGTAGAAAAGTAATACAGATACAGTGTTTATTTCAAAATAATATTAAAAGATATGTATATAATACTACAAAAAGCATTAATTCAGAATTGGCAAATATGCATTTATAAACTTTAAATAGTATTTATAAATATTGTTGAATTAAAATAATATTATATTGATTTTTAATAAATACTGATTGAAATATATACCCATAGGTATTAAATGAATATCATTTGATTAAACATTTGTGTTATAATATCAATTTAATGTTTTACCAATATTTAAGTTATATTTAATTAATAACAGTGTTAATAACTGATCATCTTTGATTCAAGAGTTGTTTTTTAAATTTATAAAACTGTCAGTCGGTAAAAAACAAACAAGACTCCTTTCCAAAAATCATCCGTCCCCGTGTTGGGTCATGGTAGGTTAAAGTTACAGCGTGTATACATATATATAGACGAGTTAGATCAATAAGAGAGAAGAAAATAACAAAGAAAGGAGCAGCTAAAACTCTTACGGTTAATTCTTTTACTTCTGAATGACGTCAATTGAAAAGAACATTATGTTTAGTTTCAACCGTAAAGGGAAGGGATTATTTTTACTGCTCCTTGTTCCAAATTGTCCCATCTTTATAGTAAGCGCAAAAAGTTTTCTTAATTATCAATCAGTCACTAATTGATTTCAAATTGCGATCAGTTTCCAGTAGAAATGATTCCGATTTTTTTTTGCACGTACTTCAATCATTATCCCCAATGTAGTTTGAAATTTCGTGAGAGCTATTCTAACAACTAATCATCGAATTAATTACAACGTAAGATTAAAAGTACATATAAATGGGTCATTCGAAAATGTACTAATTTCTGTTGTACCAAAACTCCTGAAATTTAATTTGACATATGAACTATATGTTTCTTTCAAACACTTGCAGCCATTTTAAACAATTTCAGCCATTAACAAAGACAGAATAATAATTCAATACGATCAAAATTTAATAGTTATGAATTCTATTGTTGTGATAAATACTAACTTAAATAATTCATTTTAAAAACACTAATATTCATTTTTATTATTAAACTAGAATGTAAAAGAATTTAACAATAAATAATTAAATGCAAAAATACATTTATTTTCGAAATATTTTATATGAAAATATTTAAAGGAATCATTTGAGAATTTTATATTGCTCTCATATTTATTACATTCCCAAAATATAACATAATTTATTCATTTGAATGGGTTTTAGTAGTTTTAATATTATGATCATATTTTCTTATTTTGTTGCAAAATTTATGGAATTTAATTAAAAATTAATGGTTTTAAATTTCATTTAAGTGAATCAATATTAATACCACATTTACATTTAATTAAAAATGTAATAAAATATTGAATCATTATTAATTAATATTTAATTTAAATCGCATATTAATGCTTTACATCTTCTGAATTTCAATAGAATTTTACTATGAATTTATGTTTAAATAAATTAAAAAAAATTACAAACCATTTTATTTTTAAAATTGCAACTACCGATTATATTAAATAATACTATTAAGTTTTGTATAACAGTAGTTTTTTATCATTTCCCTGTAAGAATGAATCATATTAAGAAACACAATATCCAAAAAGAAACAATATCTCAATGAAGATGAAGAGCGGAATATCTTATTGATCCAACAACTGTACCTTTTTATATATAATAATAGCAGAATATATAAATATATGATATACGTATTCTATATTTCTTTTTTATTGCAATTACGTCTCTTTAGTTATTATTATAATTTTAAAAGATTATTATTCTTATTTTTAAGCAATCATAAAACAGATAAATCATTATATACAAAAATACATAAAAAGCATTTCTAATATGTTTCAATAAATGATTTTTCATGTTGATTTTGAACTAGAACTTAACCATCATTAAATCAATGTTTAATTAAAAATAATGTAAAATCTATTTTTAGATACTTTATTTTTAAATTCCCATATGAGGCAATATTATTTTGATCTTATGTCAAATAAAGATCTAGATTCTATTAAGTTTCATTTGATTAAATAATAGAAATAATTTTAAACACTCAAACAAAATAAATTCTATTCCAGATCAGTTCTATTCTCTGAATTTGTGGATTTCGTTTAACTTTGATCATACGTTTTCGGCGGAGTACTGACCTATCGATTCGACGCTCCGCATTAAACATTTACGACCCTGACATGTTTAATAATTCATCTTATATTAACACTTTTTTAGTCGAGGTATCCTCAGAGCTCGTTAGTCTGGACCTTTTATGCCTTTATCGCAACGTCGTTATCTGTCGACCACAATAGGCTTTCGTGTTAATTTTCGCGCTATCTACCACTTTGCTGCAACAAAATGTCGCTTAATATAAATCACACTATATACGCGTAGAAAATGAAAAACGATTTTGAATATTGATATTTTTAAGTGACGTTTTACCAGTAATCTAAACTGGATTGAATACGCTTTCTGTACGTATGAATTAAAAATCTGTCAGAATCATATGATTAGCATTTTAGTTCCCTGAAATTAATCTGGTTTTATTTTATAATTTTATCTTGAGTTAGTCTTCTAAAAAATGTCCATTTTCTATGATAAATGGAGACATTAATTAGTCTGACACAAATTCCAAATGTATTTAATTATGATAAATTTTTCGATTTAGACTTTATAACGAATTGGCATCCCAATCAGTGTTCAAAGTGTTAACTATCTAAAATGAGTTAAATACATATTGAGCTCGTGATCTGTGATATACCATTATTTAAACTTCAAGAAAGAGTAATGAAGATGATTTCATTTTCAGTCGACTATTTACAAGGATAATAGGGAATCAGGTGTCGGTTACTGTTCCCCCTCAGTAAAATCCTTCAGTTATAAATTCATTAATTCCCTATTCCTTAATTAATTCTTTTAACACCCCAATAAAAATAAAAGTCTGCAAATATTGTCCAAACGATATATGAAATGTTCGTATTTTTGTCTTCTGCGTATTTCGTCTAAATTTGAAATGTTTATCCTCCTTGCAATAAATTTTCTCTAAGATATCTCTAACAGGCACAAATTCTTCAGTCACAAGACTTCTTGAACACAAAAGAGTTGAGATCAAACGACCAAACATCCATCAGCTGATCCAGTTAAAATTCCACCAGTACGATACATTTACATTTGAAAAAAGACCTGCTATAAAGTACCTCCTTTATCGAAATAGTTAAAGGAAAAGCGAAATCAGGGGTGTAAGGTAGACGAAATAAAAATGAAATCGCTAAAATCACGAGCAAAAGGTCATCGAACGTCTTATCGTTGATTTCGAACTCAGAGGCGATTTTGGATTCGGAAGTGAAAAGAAACGTTACCTCCGCAACCGTCGAGGCCCAGCAGGTCGCGGTGCATGGGGACAAGGCTGTGACTCTGGTGGACAGTCGCAGTTCAGGGGAGGTCGCTGGGTTCTCCGGACCCTGATGAGCACCGGATGCACTGGACACGGTTGCACCTGACATCCGCATATGATGGTCTGCGGCCCACGGGACTTGCGTGGCCCAGTTCCACGTTTCGTACGGTGTTCCACGTGCAATTGGCACGGTTGCGTGGGACAGCCGCAACGTCCCGTGGAACCAACACGGCGACCAGCACTTTGCACCCGTTTCCACACTCGCTCCATTCAGCGACCGGCTTTCGACTGAAAACCGCTCATCCCCACTCCCGTAACCTTCCACAACCTTGTTCGGCGGGTTCCGCGGATGCTCGGCGCCTGATTCGGCTGCCACAGATGGATCGAATGAAGGATAACTGAATAACGCAAGGAGCAAAATAAGAGAGCGTGTTTGAGATAGCGGAATTAAAGGGTCCAGGGAACTCGAGGGGTTCTGACACGCTGCCTTTTTTACTTCTACAAAGCAAAAGGTTCCGAAGAAGAAAAAAACCAAGATTTAAAGTCGCAATGAGATGCTGGGAGGGGATTTCCTCTATCGCTCTTGAGTCAGGATGACTCACTGATGCATCATCGTACGCTTTATAATTGCGACAAAACGCCGAGTAAACGATATGGGCTGTTTAGAGTAATAAAAAACATTAAACTGTTAGGTTTATTAAAAAGAATAATGATAAAAAAGAAGAGGGCGATAGTTTCGATTTTTCATTACAAGAGAAATGACTTTTGTTAAAGTTCTTTTTAAACAATTTGACAACTAAAAAATAGTTTAACATCCATTAATCATTTTTCATTCCAAAAAATAGTCACATTTTCCAAGTTTTAATGCTTAATTCATCCACAATTTTCTTTACCTAAAACAATATTCATGTTTGCAACTTTTTCTATTCATATTTATAAATAATGTATTAATATATCATATTTTGGCATCTATTCCTGTATAAATAATATAAATATTAACTTAATTATTAAATTACTTATTAAATTAATAGGAGATAATTTGATAAACGTGTTACCCAGCTCTATAATAAATCTGAACGTAAAATGTAATAGAACCCATTTTCGTTATTAAAAAATTATCGAAAAATAATACTAAAATGTGAATAATTTCTTAAATATCCAAAGACATCACAGTTGAAAAACTTAAAAAAGATAATTGTATTATTTATCTTCAAATCTTTTGGGATAAATTTTTATAAGTGAAGTAATATGCATAACTTAATTTTAAACTAAGAATTACTTTTCATAATTTAATTTCAGCATTAAAAATGTTTTTAAATTAAACATTTTACACACATCTATAATCTTTTTTACTTTAAACAATATCATTTTAATACACAGAAGTTAACTTTTTCAATAAGTATTATTTCCTTTTAATAAAAAAATCATTCTTCATTTTATATTTATTTAAGACGATGTTTTACTGTTATTTAATTTTGAAATATAAAATAATCAGTATTTATATAAGAATGCCCTAAGGAAAATAAGTCTCCAATGTCGTAATTTTAAACAACTTTTATACTTTTCTCTTAAATTTTGAGTATTTGAAACTTTTGAAAAGTTTGGAAACTATTATTTTCACAAGAATGGGTGTGATTAATATAAAAGTTGAATATAAAATCGTACATCGAGAAATACGATTTATATAAATTATCACTTTTTTAACAAATAAAGATTACGTGTGATTCATTGTTGATTTATTAGAAATCAAAAAAACATTTTAATAATAAGAATTTTTTTTCTTATATATCAATAATTAAAATGTTCACAATTTATATGATATTTTATTTTAGCATTATGCATTTTAATAATATTATTAGAATCATGATTAAATTAACTTAAAATTTAAAAACAGAAAATAAATCATTTAATATTAATATCAAATACTAATATTAACTTTAATACATGCACCCACAAACATGGTATATATAGGATTTGAGACTGCTATGTATATAAATCTTACATCATTAAAGTTTTACAATTCTCTTTATATAAACTCTCTTAATTAAGCTTACATATATAATATAAATTTCTTATTCATATCTCTCTACATAAATTTATATAATCAGTCATGAATGAACTTCTTTCTAAAAATTATGTTTTTATAATTGCTTCATATGACAAACTACAATTAATTACACAGTGCGCAGTGTAAAATTTGAAACATGATTTTGATATACATATATGCATAAAACAAATGCATTCATTTCTTTGTTATAATAATGAATACTGTATGCGTTAATTTTAATGAATTCTAAAATTTAACAAATAAATATATTTCATGTAAATGTTTTCAAAATAAAAACTATTTTTAAAATAATATAACTTAAGAATAATTGTAGTAAATATACTATTGAATAAAAAATAAATAAATATACTATTAAATAAAAAATAACTGTTTATTTATTTATTTGATATGCTCATTAGTACGCACTTTATTTCAATTTAATTAATAGTCTGCTAGTATAAAATTACTTAACCAAGTTTATCTTTTGTAAATTATGATAAAATATTGAATGGATATCAGATCGCTCAAAGTAAAACATATTTTTAATGTAAAATTGCAATTAAACAATAACTAGATATGCAAAAATACGTATTTTTATTGAACTTATTATTACTGAACATGCGAAAAACCTCGTGAAGATCAATTAAAGTAAAAAAATCAACTTTTCGTCGTACTAAGCACAGAAGCGGTGAATATTTGTAGCAATATCTTTGGAATATTTTTTAAATCCATGCACACGAATGCCCTACCAGGGGGCATTGTTTTCATCAATCTGAAACAAACAAAAGTTAATTGCACTCAACTATTTAGTATTAAAAACGAATAATTCGATATTTATAATAATTATTTATATTATTTAATATTTGTTTAATATATATGTTATATGTTTGTCAATAACAACAGTAATAATAATAATAATAATAATAATAATAATAATAATAATAATAATAATAATAATAATAATAATAATAATAATA
>JABFOX010003012.1:0-10778 GCA_022817665.1 Axea sp. ZL-2020
CTTTTACGGTACTTGAATGTCTGCAGAAAGAATTCATCAAAGATTTCTGTTTTAAACAAAAAATTGTTTTAGTCTTTGCGCGAACATTTTAAATTTAATCTTTATTGATTAACGTACTGACATTTTTATGACTGATTAATTAATTCATTAATTTTGATATTGTTAACTTACCAAAGCATTTCTTTTATTTGGATCATTTATTATCGCTTCATCAAATTTCAAAAATTCATCGACAGTTTTTAGTGGAAGATTTACAGCAAGAGTACTCTTAGTGGAAACTGTATCCATTGGAGATGGATTTGATAAACTTCTAATTAAATCGTCGAATCGATTCATTATTCTACATTCAAGCATTCCAATAGCTGTTAAAATTTGTGACACTGTAAAAATATATTAATCTTATATAATTGTGACATTTAATTCTTGAATTTAATTCTCAAAAGAAATATATCTCCAGAGTCACAAATTGTTCTGCTTATGCAATAAACTGAAACTACATTAAAAATAGATACATATATACATACATAAAGAAATTTGTTTACACGTATTAGTAAAGAAAAAAATTTGTCCGATTGAAACATTTATATATTAATTTAGAAATATGTCCGTATAAATATTTTGTACCTATAAGATTGACATGAGGTGCAATTGAACCCCAAAAACAAAGACATTTGAATACTCTTAATCGACAGAAATTAAAATATCAAAAGAATACGGTGATCCAAAGATGAATTAGAGTTGGATATTGTTTTTAATTTTCCTCGTATAATTTCTATATTTTGTATCACAGGAATAAATTAAACGCATGTCAAACTATTCAAAATAATTATAGAAGTATGCCTGAATATTTGTTTTGTTAGAAATGAAGTTAAATTATAATTTATTAATTTCAAAGGTTTAAAAGAATTAAATGTTCATTTGAACATTTTATATTTTAATATTAATTATAATTATATAATTTTTACACGATTTTGTAAACGTTATCCTTTAATTAGGCGCATTATTTTTGTAGTCCCTTTACCATTATAATAGCCCGATGAGAACTGTTACGTTGTAGAAAAATTGTATTAATTAATTAAATCTACTGTTTTTATCATATTGAAATCCACTTACAATTGACTATTTAATAATGAAAAGAAAGAGATTTGTTTTTTAAATACAATTACAGAATTTTTTATCATTCGATATACATATCTTTATATAAGAAAGATTAATACAACCACGAATATATAAAATACTGTACTTATCAAAATTATGTACGTATATTTAAAGAACAAATACCTTTTTTGACGACTACATAATAGACCATGAATAGATTTCAATATCTATAATTAATTTATATTTTTATAAATTAAGAGTTTATGAGAAATAAAATGGAGTTGTATAATACAAATTAAACTTGTGCTTAAGTATGACAGTTTATTTATTTCAGTTATACTCAAAAAATTAAAATACAAAATAAATTTTTCCCTTATATTCATTCACATATTATGATCGATCATCTTAGTACATATATAAATCTACAACACTCAAAAATATGCAAAAGAAATATCATCAGAACTTTTAATAAATAGTTTATGTTTAAAATATAAATAGGCATTGATATATTACTCGTTTATTAAAATAACTGAATTTATACAATAAACAATTATATATAATTTATTATAAATATTGTGATATTACATTCTCAAATCCTCTACATAATCAAGTATAGAATTATTCTGTTTACTTTTTTTAGTCACTTAAACAGAACTTTTTTGTTTTATAATTTATTAATTATGACTGGTGTATGTTAGAAGATCATGCATATATATCCTTCATATTAAGTTTACTTCGTGCATGTCTTTTTCTAGATTTTTCACAATTATTTACACCTGAATGTGTATTTAATTTTCATAATTTAATCAATAAATAAACTTTGTATAACAAATTGTATATTTGTTATATACAACAATAAAAAAAACTTTATACACAAATGTGTTTTATAAATATATTAAAGTGAAATATCAGCGTTAAAGCCATGAAGGGTTTCTTGTCATAAATTATGCAGATAGAACAATTAATTTTAAAAATTGTGCTTTGTTAATTTATATATATATATAAAGTGAGTCTTTTATTTTGAGATGAAAAATCTTGGGAACCATGCATTAAATCAAAAAGTTTCGGATAAAAGTTTTTAGTCCCCCGAGGGAGGGAGGGAGGGCTTATTCAATGGTGCCTAACTCGAGCCCCCACGCCCGCTCATTGAGGTGAGGATGGGATACAACTTTGAAATCTTACATAGGAACCCCCATTTTTATTGCAGATTCGGATTCTTCATCAAAAAATAATTAATTTTAATTGAAATATTTTTACGATTACAGCGATACTTATCATGAATCAGAGAAAATTATTTCAAATAATAAAAGTTGATTATTTTTTGATGGAGAATCCGTATCTGTAATAAAAATGGGGGGTTTCTATGTAAGATTTAAAAGTTGCACCCCATTCCCACCTCAAGAAGGTGAGAATGGAAGACGAGTTAGGCACCATTGAATGAGAGGACTAAAAACTTTTATCCAAAACTTTTTTTAATTGATGCGCAGTTCTCGAAATTTTCCGTTGTCTTAAGATAAAAGATTCACCCTAATATTCACTTATACTTCATATGTATTATACTATTTATGATACGAATGTTAATTATTGATTACAAGTTTGAACTCATTAACCAAGTGATGAGAAAACATCCAACATTTTTCAACACATTAAGAAAATTCAATTTTTTAAATTAATTGTATGATAAATTGACTTTAAGTCTGTAATATTGTTACTAACATTTCACCTTAACATTTGAATATTGTAAACAAAACTTTTTATATTTCATGTTTTCAAATTTGATGAATATCAGAAGAATAATTAAAAGTATTTATTAAAATAATATAAAGCAACATTTATTAAATTTAATTTTAATAAACTGTCATCGTAAATATTCTTTATTAATTACATATTAAATGCATATTTTAAATGCATGTGTAAAGTAATGTATCAATGCCTGGATTTAACATAAACTGAATCAATTGCATTTATTTATACGATAATTCAATGGTTTACACCCTCCAACTCGCATTAGGCTCCATCATGTTCCTTACATCACCTTCTCTCATAGGATCTCTAATCATGGGACTGAAACTACAAGAAAATATCAAGGTTATTAAATACTTCTATCACATTTGAATAACGCGATTGTTAAGCAAACACATTATGCAATTTAAATTTAACATAAAGAATAATAGCAGTAAAAAAGTAATTAGAAATAATAATTTGTATGAATACTACTTTCTTCTTATTATTATTATTATTATTATTATTATTATTATTATTATTTTTTTTATTATTTTTATTATTTTTATTATTATAATTATAATAACAACATTCAAACTAACTAATAACGAAAAAAAAAACTTTAAAATGTGTAAATTATTTACTTTAGCACCATAGATGGTTGTTTTGATTTTTTCACTCTGGTTTTGGATTTTTTGGCATTTCGACGTGCTTCTGCTTGTTTAAACCAAGCCATTATTCGTGCTCGTACATCTAATCGCGTAGCACCTTCAATTCTTTGCTGAACCGTTCCTGTAAAATTTATTCAATTATATTAAATATTTTTAACATAATTGAAATAATTGAAATATTTCTTTTTAAAGAATTTTACAGAAATCTACCACAAATTAATTTTATGAATTCCAGTTCTTCTAAACTACGTTTTCCTTTTAATCCTGACCAACTATACTGCGCTGCTAAGTCATCTGTAACTGTTGCTCTTAAAATTTCTGTTGTTGCCAGTGCTACAGTATTTCCTCCTAGACCAATAAGATATCGTTTCTGCAAAAATAAAACGTCTTTATCATACCATTAAAATATTCAAATAAGAATATGATAATATATAATAAAAATAATATATGTGTAGTTTCAGATGTATGTTGCAACTTTATCAAATAAAAAGTTCTTACAATGTCATCCTTAATATAAGTATTTTTAAGCATCTCTTCGAGATTAGATAGTTGTTCGTCATTATTCAATGGGAATAACGCCTCAATATGTTCTAAACTTTCAATTGGGGCAGCATTCTGACCACCACCGGTTCGTTGGAGTAACATATCAAGCATTGCTAATGCACGTGCCAAATCATGTTTTATCATAATTATATCCCTGGCCAAATTCTTAAGAGTGCCTGTGGTAAAAAGACAAAACTGATTTAATAACATATCCATGTTTCGCAATATTAGGCGACCCACGAAACACATATGATTTGTAATCTAAACAAAAGATTTGCTAAACATGCATTTCGTAGCTAGTTTCATAGTAATACTTACCAGTAAAGAATAAATTATCTTTAATTATTGTTGAACAAGTAACTTTGCATTATAATTGACTAAAGAACGAATTTCTCAATGATTTTGCTATTACGGTCAAATCGTTACTTACATTCTCTGTTGGACTTCCCCTCGCTGAATTTTACACTTACACTTTCACATAATGCGGATAAAAATAAATGTATTTTTCTTGTCATATTTTATTTTATTGAACAAATATGTGACGTTTTAGACGTATAAAAATGATAATGAAAATGTACTTCTTTTGAGAATTATTGGAGAGTTATTGAATGATTCATAATAATTGAATGTTTCGACCTGGGTCACCTATACTGATCTAAACAATATGAATATTATGAATTATTAACTTACAGCTTTCCTCTGTTTGATTCGTTTCCATTTCAATTGAATCTTCGATTTCTTGTTTTACATGAATGGGTTGATCATATGCATTAATAGGCTCGCCACTTCCTGTTTGCATCGGTTGCAAACCTTTAAAAATAAAATAAGACATTGATATGATAATAAAATGAAGTAGTATGTGCTATAATGATAACACATATCCCAAAATTGAAAATATATCCTTAAACTGCAATATAAGGATGACCCAAGGAAAAGTTACATTACTTAGCATTAATATCTTTAGATTATTTATGTATACAATTTATACAAACAAAATTTATACAGTTATACAAACAAAAATAAAATCATAATATACAGTTTTAATGTATACTATTGCTATCTCATTATATATTTAAATAATATATATTTTATTACATATATATTAATGTATGAATGATGTAAAGTAAATGAATTCAAATGGAAAAAAGGTATAATTTTATATTACGTATAAATAATGCATGAATGGTGCATTATTATTGCATTTTTTTAATAACAACGTCCTGATGAAAGGACAAATTGATTTTTAAAACAAATAATATATCAATTAGAATTTTTTATTAACATCTTCATTTTTCAGACATTCATGACATTTACTAAAAATATATACTTTTTAACAAATTTAAAATGACATTTAAAATATTTTATAACATTTGCACATTTATAATTATATTAAATTATATTGTGAATTAATTGATGGTTTCTAAGAATATGAATATTAATAATATTTTTGACTGACTTTAAATTTTAAATAAAGTACATGATTTTAATTGCAAATTACTCCAATATATTATTATTATGACCAAAATCAAAATATTGATTATGCACATAAATAAGTTAAAATTATTGTGGATTATTTTTGTTATAATAATAAACAAAAATATAACGTTTGTAAAATTTTATTTTCAACAGAAAATATATTAAATTATTTTTAAATTAATGTATAAAAGAATTTTGCAGAATAATTTCAGCTTCCCTGAATATTAAAATTAACATATAAATCATAATACTAACAAATATTTTTATTTCTAACCTAACTTTTAAATTCAAAATTAATCCTAAGCTTTTAAACATAATTTTCATGTAAATATATTTTTAATAATACATAACTCAAATAAAAAAAGATTAATGTTAAGACATTTTAATGATTAATAATGAAAATAATTTTATCATTCAATTGATTATTTTAAAATATTTTTCATTTATTATGATAATTACATTTATTTCGTTTCATTTTTTTTTACAAAAAATACATTTTTTTCTCATAAATTCAATTAATCCCATTAAATAGTTTTTCCGGAACTAATGTTTACACTTACTGTCATATAGTTCAGCCATTACGTTGTGGTATAATAATAACATGCAACTTTTTGATACGAATTTACGTTTAAATTATATTTTATTCGATCAATCGATAATAACATTTATGATTATACAATTAACTGTTTATATACAACTTTTACTCGTGGAATTACATGACTTTATGCACCTTGTTACACTGTTATCTTTTTAATTCTAACCTCTAACTATAAACAGCTGTAGAAAAGTGTATTTAAGTAATCAACAAAATACTTATTTTTAAAGTTTTTCGTAATAAATGAATGAAATAATAAATTAATTAACAACAATATAATTTATTTTATAATTAACAATAATTATAAAGTAAATATTATATTAATAAAACAATACATAACAATTAATTAATTATAACTGAAATGTCAAAAAAAATAACTAATGAATGAATGAAATGAAGAAATGAACACGCGTTTTTCTTTTTTAATTAATTTTCCATAATCTACTTTGTTTACTTCTGTAATGTGATATTATCGATAATACATTTCATTAATGATGAAATAAATTTCAATTAATTGTGTATCAATATAAAAAATAAAGCATAATTACAGATTGCGATATTTGATAATATTTCTTTATTTCTACAAAAATAAATATTAAAATTATCTACAAAATATCTACTAGGTCTAAATTTTCTAAATATCTTAAAATCGTCATTATCTATCATGTATGTTTAAATTTTAATATTAAAAATTATTGAAGTATTTAAATATTTCATGTTTATTTATGTTTTTAACATAGGATAAGGAATATGACAGATAATAAGTCAAAAATACTTAAAAATATATATATATTTATGAATAAGAAATATTAATTTGAATATTTTTACAATTACTATTGCAACTGTGAAATCTACACATGCATTGGAAATATTTCACGTTATTATTACTAACAAATTCAGTACGGTTATACTTATTACCAAATTATTTAAAATCATTATAAACATAATAATAATTACTAGTGTACTGTAAAACTGTATACATTCGATTGCAAAAGATTTTATATTTTATTTATAATTTTTATTTTTCGTAATATTGTCTAGATTGTTGTACTTGTTTTCTTGAAATGTTTTATAACTTTTATATAATAGTATATTAAATATTTGTTATATATGTAATATTTATTGTTACTGTTGGTGTTCTTATTATTATTATTAATATTACTAACTGATCATTGCATAATTTCAATCCATATACTGTAAAATTTCTTTGTATTGATTCTTGAATTGAAAGTAATATATACTTTACGATACATTTATAATAAAAAGCTGTAGTGTTTATTAAAATATTGATTAATAACATCACAGTATTTAGAACTGCATGAGCTACGTTCAGTAAATACAATAAAACTAATTTTTACAAGAAAAAATATTAAGTTTGTTAATGACTATTTTGAAATCGAAGTTATCAAAGTTAATTATTAAAAGAATTAAACATAATGTCAATTTTATAAAACAGTTTAAATTTATTAGACAATCATAGTTACTAGTAATTTAAATGTTGTTTTTATTTAATTATATTTTATTATTTATCTATACTAAATATTATACAATATTCTTAAATTATAGCATTTTTGGAAATAGAAAGTACTGATGATTTAACATTAATTATGAAGATTATTACAACTCTAATTAAAAATAATGATTTTCATAGTTTTATAATTATGCAGAATATACAAATATACATAAAAAGTGTATCAAAATCCGAAAATATTTAATATTTTGATAAATACATTTTAAAATTATAAAATGATATTTAATATAAATTTAATTTTCAATTAGAATGACAGGTTTATTTTAAAAACAAAATTATGTATAAATCAAAAGTTATAAACTCTGAAATATTATTTAATACAAGAAAATATTAAGACACACAAAGATAAATTCTTTATCAATCTCACGACAGTAAATTATAATTTTTAAACTATTAGAAATTTTGAGTAATACATAATTCGATAAAATGATAAAATAAATTCTATGTATTTTGAGGCGTAAAATTTACATTTTTAGTAAAAATATTAAACACGTGCAATTTTGTATATTTTTTTATCAAAATATTCCAGCATTTTCACGTTTGTATCAGACTCTATGTTTAATATTTCATAAAATATATTTATAAAATACTATTAGATTCTTCTTATTAATTTGTAGTTTTTAACCATTAATCTATAAATTTTAAATAATATTTTATTATTGAAAGAAATTAATGTATCGTGGAACATTCATTAATACTTGTACAATTTTAGTTATAACTGCTATTATTGCTATTATTTAATTAATTTGTAAACTAACTAAATTACTTACTTTCACCAGTGTCACAATTCAGAAATTGGAACATGCCAGTCAATTGCGAATCTTGTTCATTCACAGTGTTCTGTTTCGTTGGTATATTTACTGGAATCGTTGAAGAAGTAGAAGGTGCTGGATTTGGAGAGGCGATAAATGCAGGAGGTGGCGCAGTTTGAGCAAGTATATCTTTGTTGTTTGTATTTTGTATCTGACGAACTAAGAAATCATACATTTTCATTTAGTCAATTTATTCAGTCATATGAAATTTCTGCAGCACATCATATTCCACATTGATCAAATTCAACAAAAACTTATAGATAAATTAATAACAAAAAATCAAATACACAATGTTTCAATGAAAATATTGGTTTTCGAGTCGTAGTTTATAAATATTAAATAACGCATATCACAACTTTATAACGTTATACATCGCTTAATATTAAATAAATAAAAAAAAAAAAAATAAATAAAAAAGTAATTACAATTAATTGTCAATAAATCACGCTTAACGCAAAATACACCCACTTAATCAAATTCGACGATTTTTACAATGCGCTTGCAAATCTTATTTTATAAACATCATACAAATCTTGACTTCTCACTTAATATATCTTCTTACACTCTATACAAAATCACACTGCTCTACGATCATTCATTACAATTTTGTATTCAATAAAATCTGTACTTGAAAATACATTTTGTTCGGTTGAAATTATTTAAAAAAAAAAGTATTTTTCCGTTACAAAATTTGCAAATTCAATTTCAAGTATAACTTATTTTTATTGTTAAATAAATATTCACCCAGTAACATTACCAGAGTTAAAATTTATATAAAATTATTAATTCATTTTATTTTTACAATTTCACGTTTACTTGTTTTCACTGAAATTATAATCAACCAATTCTTTAAAAGAACTACCGAATTTGGAGTACGAAGTACGGCGCATCATTGACCTTTTTAACGTTCAGAAAATTGAACTACGTTAAAATATTGTATCAAATTTCGAACAATTAATTTATCGTATTTGCTATTTATGCTATCCGCCATCTAAATCTAATGTTCACAAAGCATCTACTGTAAAACATTGTACGTTTTAAATATATACATATTCTACAGTTTCCTGCTCCTAATGTAAATATGACCAGTGTTCTAAAAAGGTGTACATCGGTAAGACCCTAATTTAAGACCATAGCGTTACCAACGCAGGTTTTAGTAAAATATAATTAGAATATCTCTTTAAAGCGGAATTAAAGTGAAAGTTTAGAAAGGGTAGGCTCTTAATTTGACTTCCGTGTTTTCATCACTTATTGATCAAATAAGAATAATTAGACAGCATTGATTTTAACTTTAATGAATTAATGAATTAAACTAAATTATTGCATTCAAACAATCACAAATCAAGGGTTTTCGTGATTTTGACGAAATGATACTAATTAATATAACTTAATTTAATTATAATTATCAGTAAAAACATTTAAATTGAACTCAAATATGACAACTTGTATGAAGCAATATTAATACTATTAGCTTTTTGGTTGTACAACCACATGAGACTTGAACAAAAAAGATATTAAAATAGTAATGTGCACCTAATGTTATCGACTTGTTATATAAATATATGTTTCTATATTTAAAATTAATTCCTTTAAATAACGTATAATACATTCTTCATTTAAAGTATTTTATTTGAAACTTTATGTACAATTAAATTCATTCAAATAAATAATTATAGTTGAAGAATGCTAATTTGGTAAAAAAATTACTTCTGAGAATTAGAGAGTAATCTAAATTGCTTTTTTCAATCAAACCTGCATATAATTACAACATATTAATTACGGAATTTTATTTATATTCTAAAACTGAAACTAAAATGCGAAATAATGCTATTAAATAAGAATTTTTGCCTAATCAGGGATACTAAATTATATAACGCAATAAACTCTCTCAACACAAATCACAAAATCTTATGTACATTTATAACTAACTCTATTATTTATAGCGCATCCTACATAAAGATTATTCGATCAATCACATTTATAACACCACTTTGAACAATTTGAGAATTAAAATCTCTTCACTTATTAAGTTATTTGATTTGCATTAAAAACAAGTTTTTCGTATAAAATTAATTTAAAAGACAAACCCAACTTACAATGATACATGCTAACATTAAGTACATGTAATAAAACGTAATTATTTATTATGTTACATTTTTATACGTAATATGCAGAAACAAAACCAATTTCCTAATAATTTTGCAAATACCGATGATTTCGGAATAACAAAAATTTATTGTATCATGAATATATACAAAGGTGGGTAGACTAAGTATACACACATACGCATATACACGTACATACACACATCTAATGTATCTATACCTTTT
>JABFOX010003013.1:0-10775 GCA_022817665.1 Axea sp. ZL-2020
AAACTGTTCCGGCTCAACGTAGCCAAGCAAAATAAAATTGCAAATAATAACCTAGAAATGTGTTTAATATTTCTAGAGCCGGATCAAAAAGTTAACCTAAATTAACCAAGTAAAAATTAATAAACACGAGAAAATAAAAAACAAGTTTCTTAAGCTTATTAAACAAATTGAACTTCAGTTTTAAAAAGTATGTATTGTTTTTTCCAGTAATAACACCGAACGTTTTAAATATAATACTTTTAATTCAAATACACTTACTGCAATTATTTATAGTATATTTTACGAATAAATGAGTTATTTAATTTCACTGAATTTACCTTATATCGATATTAAATTATATTAATAATTTAGTTTTTGAATGCCTCACATTAATGTGTAGTTATTGTTTATACATATTTTATAATATTAAATATATTTGAAATGTTTTAATCACTTAACATCATTTAATTTAAAATTGCATTTTATTTTATAAGTCAGCAAAATATTACTTTTTACATATTAGTCATTTAAAATATATAATTTAATTTGTTTGTTATAAAAATATTCTTTACTTTAAAAAAATATCGATTTTATTTTTTATTAACTAATAAATTACAATAAGACAGATATAAATATTGTAATTTAGAAAGTGCAATAAATATTGGAACTTTATTTACAAGTTAATAAATATTTAAGATTATAATTATCAAATTTTAGGGTTATGTAACCTCAATGTGTAGATACAATTGTATAATTTTGTATGATTTTAAAAATATGAGGAAAAGTGTACAGTAGAATTTTATCTTATCATTAAAATGTTAATTAAAATATCAAAACAGAATGATAAATAGTAATTCGTTTAATAAATATATTTTATTTTTAATTTTGTTTATACATGTATTGTAATAAGAGGAGTAAAATTCATGAAATGTGATTTATCAGAACATTATATATTAGTTACTTATATTTGATGAAAGAGCAGCTTTTATCAACAAATTTAATTAAATATATATACTTTCCATGAGAGAAATGAATTTGGAACATACTAAAGAATACCAGAAAATATTATTCTAAATAAAAACCTCATTCTCTATTAATTTTTTAAATATAAAATTTTTGTTAGCAAATAATTTTTTGATGGACCATTTTAATTTAAAAATTGTATAATATAGTTTTTATACCAATGTTTAAATTTGTATAAATGCTGATTTGTGCAAATTTGAAGTTCAAATTATCTAGAAAAATATAAATCTATTATTTAAAATTTTAATAAAGCTTCATAATTATTTAAAATTATTATGTTAAAGAAATGATTTAATAAATTATTAAATATAAGGAATACCATACCTTGATTAATGCAAAATTATAAAAACAAATATAAAAATGTTAATTATTTCTTTTAGGTATAGATAATGTATGCAGTAAATTATATTTTAAAGAACATATGATCTAACATGAAATTATTTTTATATTGGATATATAAATAACTGTTAAGTCTTAATAATTTTATATTTAGAACTTCTGAAATATAAGATATGATGTATGTATATTAAAGATAATAATAAGAGTAAAAAATAATCAAAAACAGACATTAATTTAAAATTTAGTTCATATATATTATAAATTATATATCAGTTTACCTAAATATTTCACTTACTATAATGTCTTTTATATGGTAGCTTTGGTAGAGCTTTTCCTCTATAAACTGACAATTAATTACCATTTAAAATTATGTAACTGATGTTTTACAAGAATTTATATCTGATTTCAACTTTATTTAAACCAAAGATAAAATGATTTTTCATGTATTAATTATAATGTTAAATGAAAACAGTTTGGTTACAAAATTAGCATGGAAATATAACTAATTCTAATCTTTAGAAATACGTTTATTTAGAAATATGTTTATTTTTACAGACTGCAACCATGAAATTAAAAAAGTCAAATCTTTCGGATATGTTTGCCAATCGGCACCTGAAAGCAACAAATAAAAAGTCACCCTTTGAAATACATATCAATCGAGCTAAGCAAAACGTTATTGGTAGGAAAAGTAAAAATGATCGTGGTCTTCCAGGCGTTTCTAGATCAAAAGCCATTATAAAACGAAAGCAAACTCTTCTACAAGAGTTTAAAGTAAAAGACAAAGACAATCTATTTTTTGATAAAAGAATTGGTGAAAGAAATAAATCTCTTACTGAAGAAGAAAAAACCATGCGACGTTTTGTAGCTGAACGAATGAAAAAACACAAGAAAAAGAACATCTTTAACTTAAACGATGAAGAAATTTTAACTCACAGAGGTCAGTCTATAATGGAAATAGAAAATTTTGATGATGTAAGTCACAGTGATGATGATAGTGGAGATGATTCTGGCAACTTGGACAGTCTTTTTGTTGAAGAAGCTCATTTCGGAGGTGGTCTTTTAGAAAAAAAGTCTAGTGATAAAATGTCGCATAAAGATTTGATCGAAACTCTGATATTGGAATCAAAAAAAAGAAAAGCTGAAAAAAGGAAAATGAAGGAAGAAACGATGGATTTAACAGAGAAACTGGATCAGAAATGGAAGGACTTGTTGCCTATAGTTACAGCTGTGCAAAAGAATGATGAAGATAAAGAGAAGGAAAAAGAAAAAGTGGATGATTATGATATATTGGTTAGAAAAATGAAATATGATAGAAGAGCGGTAGCTGGTGAGAAGTTAAAGTCGCAGGAAGATCTGGATAAAGAGGAAAGTAAAAAGTTAGAAGAGTTTGAAAAGGAAAGATTATTAAGAATGGAAGATGATGAGAGCAGAGCACAAAAGAGAAGTCATAAATCTGCTGATGATTTAGATTATGATTATTTAGTAGAAGCGGTTGGAGAGGAAGAGGAAAATGACGACAATGATGAAAGTGAAAGTGATAGTGATAGTGATTTAGAAGAAGAAAACAACGATGAAAAAACTGAGAATGAACATGAAAAAAATGAAGAATATAAAGATGAAGATAGTAATGCTGAAAATGATTCAGAGTCAGAGGATGATTTAGCAGATTTAAAAGAGACAAGTGATGAAGAAGAGGATGAAGAAGAAGAACAACAACAAGAACAAGAACCAGGCAAACAACAAATAACAGAACAAACATATGAGCATATTAAACAAAAAGAAAAAATAAAACAAAAAGACAAAGAAGAAAAAACAAAACAAAAAGATAAAAAAGAAAAAACAAAACAAGAAGATAAAATAGAAAAAACAAAACAAAAAGATAAAGGAGAAAAAACAAAACAAGAAGAAGAAGATGAAGTAACAAAGGAAGAAGAAGAAGAAGAAGAAGAAGAAGTAACAAAACAAGAAGAAGAGGAAGAAGAAGATAAAGTAACAAAACAAAACGAAGAAGAAGAAACTAAAAAGCAAATCTTTACTTCTGTTCTTGAATCTAAAAAAGTAATAAATACATCTGAAAAAAATTCAACTGACAATATAAAAATTGCAATGGTATCAAATTTTGAAGAATTTTACGAGCTTCTTGAAAGATATGATGTTACAAAAATGTCTGATGTAATATCGAAAATGATAAAAGAAACGGAGAAAACTCCAGGGTATAAAAATAAATTTAGAGAATTATTTCATTACATTTTACAATACGTGGATAAATATGATGATATTAAAATTGGAAAGGATGTCCCAAAATTATTTAAAATCTGTAATGAGTAAGTATAGTAATGTTTATAAAATATATTATAAATAATACAAATTTTATCGTAAATAATTTTATGCTTAGTTTTCAGTTACTGATACAATTTTTGTATTACAGAGTCGTTCCACATTTATACAATTTAGTTCGCGCAAATCCAGAAGAATGCAATTTAGTTTATCAGAATATCATTAAGGATAAATATAATGCTTATACTGATAATGAGAAGACATTTCCAAATTTAAATACGGTAAACTTTACGATTATATTTATTGAAATATTTGAGTAATATAAAATGTAATTTTATTAATAGTGGTAATAAATTTATAGAACATATATTTTTGATTATATTAAAAAATGTAATATTCATACAAAAGCTGTACAAAATAGCACAGTATCTTAAATTTCAAATATTTATCTTTTCAGCTGGTTCTTTTCAAAATAGCAGCTTTGATTTATTCCGCATCGGATTTTAGACATTCGATAATAACTCCGTGTCATATGTTTATGTCAGAAATTTTAAGAAATTGTCAAGTGAAAAAACGATTTGGCCTTACAAAAGGACTTTTTATATGCACACTTTTTCTAGAAGTAAGTATATTTGTTCATATACTATTTACACATTTATATTTAATTTGCAAGCTTTAACATCTGTTTTACAAACAATTGTAAAAACCTTAAATTTGTTATGAAAATTTACATTTCATTTTGATAATTAATTTTAGAACAATTTAATAAAAATTTGATAAATAATTCTAGAACATGAGTTATTAAATATAAAAATTGTGTCTTTTTACTTGTTATGTATTTGCCATATTTTTTATTAATAAAATTAATCAATTTGTAGAATACTCTTCTCAATAAGCGATTTGTACCATCTGTAATAAACTTCATACGAGGCATTTTATATTCATCGTTGCCAAAAGAAGAAAGTTTCACCAATCCCAAAGCTATATATCCATTCAAAAGTTTTGGGCCAGAACGAAATTTTCTAGTTCTAGAGAAGTCTTTTAAAGATAAAACAACAAATCTGCCAGATCTGAAAATGAAGTTAACTGACTTTATCGAAGAAAAAATTGATGACGATTTCAAATTACGACTTATGTTTACTACTATTCACTTATTAAAAGAGTTTGTTGAAAATCTGCATGATTTGGAAGCAGCTTATGCTTTGTTTAAACCATTCCATACACTTCTGAAGTTAGGAGTGTTAAATAATTATCCAGAAACGATCAGAGAAGTTGGAGCAGAGGTTGAGGAACTGTTAAACAATATAATGAATAAAACTTTGGTGTATTTGACTCTACCAAAGAAGAAACCAAAGACTCTGAAACTTTACGAACCTAAAATAGAGCCTGTGTATGTATTTATTTATATCATATTTCATTGTCAGTAAAATTAACCAAATTTGGTATTTTAATTAGATTTTTTAAACGTTATTTCATTTTAATTATACATAAACAATTTTGTTTTTATTTCATTGTTACAATTCAAAAGAGACATTTTTTACATTACAAAATGAAAATACAGTATTAATTACAAATATTAATTTGTTTATTTATAGATATGAGGGTAAACGAAATAGACCAGAATCAAAAGAAAAAGCAGAAGTACAAAAGATAGCCCATAAATTAAAAATGGAAACGAAGAATGCGAAGCGCGAAATTCGCAGAGATAATGCATTCTTAACGAAAGTGAGAATTGCTCAACAAATAAAAAGCGATGAAGAACGCAAGCGCAAAGTGAAAGAGTTGTATGCGGATGCTGCAATACAACAACATGAATTAAAAAAATTCAAGAAAAAATAAATATTATTAAATGTAAAACTTGTATATAAATGTAAATACATTGAAAAATACATTTTCAAAATTATACAATTGTGAAAATTATTTGAATATATATATTTACAAAAACTTATTTTAAAGTTCATTAATCTAAAAAGTTGAATAATAATCATTATTTAACAAAACGTAAAGTAAGTTCAAGTAACAATAGGCATAAGAAGATATTAAAAAGTATCAATTAATTAATTAATGAATATTTCATTATTTATTCATTAATTTTGTCGTAAAATTTATAAGAAGACATTCGATGAATATAAATAAATGAGCACTTACAAAATATAAATACAAAAAATAAATTTATCATAGAGTGAATGATTTATTTTTTTTTATTTATCGTTTTAACGATGCTATTGTAACATTAATTGACGTTAAGTAGTAGCATTTGGTGGTGATCGTCCATGAAGATAAATAACGGGCCAATGTCTTCCTTCGCATTTTCTTTCCGTGTAAAGTTCCGGACCATATGGATAATACCTTTCGCTACACGGTCTCCACTGATCTCGCGCTGGTCCTACATTGCACCTGTAGATCGGATAATACGTTTTATTTTGAAATAAAAAATATTTGTTGTACAACGCATAAATTACGTTGACATAATTAAAACAATTAATTTTATAATTCTGTATTATTAATGTAATTACCAAGGATATGGATATCCTTCAGAAAATCCGCAATGATGATCAGGTTCGCAACAATAATCCCAAGATCCGGGTTCGCCTTCAGTTTCGCAAGACCAAAATCCAGCGATTTTATTTTTTTCGCACACTGATCCTTGTTTGCAAGGATATCCTTTAACGGTATAATGATGAAAAATATTTTCTGTGTGATCTGTGTAAAGATATTGCTATATTTATTTTCAAAATATAACATTAATTGTTAAATATGAAAATATATCAGATCAAGAAATAAGAAACAAAATTGTATATAAATTTAAATTAACATATAAAATTATACAACAATACAGATTTTAAAATCTTCACGCGTTTTGTAAATTAGATTAGAACATGAATTTATATACATTTTAATACATTAATTAACAAATTAGATATCTTACAGAATACTCCAAAATCAGGTTTAACTTCAAAATCGAAATCATAAAACCGATCATGATTGACTCCAGTGTGATAATGATATCGAGAATCATCATGCAAATCAAAGAAATCCGGTTTTACAAAGTGAAATTGTGCTGAATCCACCGAATAATACGAAGGTAATTTATGATAAGAAGTTACAGGATATATATCATGAATATGTGGCTTTTTATCTATGTTGTATTGGTGATGATGATATATATCAAAACTCGAACATTTAGGTTCCAGTTCTTGCCACGAATATAAAACATTGCCATCATGATAAGTATAATCAAAATGTGGACGAAGATCTTTATCTCCCAAATCCGACATTAAACAGTTATCACGGACTGCATCTTTACTAAAATTACAAACAATTAATTATATACTTTTAGAGCATATGAATCAATAATAACAATGATACATACATCAAATTTGATAAATCAAGGAACTGAATGTACTAAAAAATTTTTGTTAATAATCAAATCACTGTTATATTTAATAATGTGTAAAGTAATATAAAGTCAAGTAATTTATTATTATTGTTTACACAATAAAACACATAAAATTTACCTATAACTGAAAGATATACATGGTACAGTATTTTTCCTCCTCATTAATGTGCACCTTTTCCGACATTCCGTTTCAGAGTCCGTCTGCAGAGAAAATTTTACAGAAGATGGATTCAATCTGCATGGCTTGTGATGTTCAACGTAACAATCTTTCAACAAAAAGCAAATGCATGTAACAAAAACAAAAATAAGCTATACTGATTATAATATATATTTTAAAACGTAACACCCTTTTATACAATTTCAGGTATAAATAAAATATAATTTTACTTTCATCCATGCTCCCAGAAATTCGTTTTGGATTATCATACAACAAAAATGGATGAGGTTCACACCCTCGTCCGAAACTGTTTCTTTCATATATTTCTGCATTATTCAGATCTACCATTTCATTTGGATCAAAATCTCTGGACGAATGATCACTTATAAAGCAATTTGATGATCTACCGTTCTTTTCATCAAACCTGACATAAATATTGTGATTATGTCAATATAATTAATATAATAATCATTATCACCAGAATAATAATCATAATTTATAGTCGATATTCCTACCTAAAAACAAAACTTCTGCAGATGAAGTCGTGAATTTTCGTACACTGTATTTGGCATTCTCCCAAGTTATCGACAAAAGCAGACATTTTGATAAGTTTTTTAGGAAAAGAGTAACCACTTTTAACTCTCCAAAAACAATCTAAAAAAGATTTCTTTCATTAAATTTAAATTTTACTCAAAAGAAATGTCATATGCATAATTTAAACAATAAATATTTCTCTTAAAATGGTGATTAAGTAACCATCTGAATGATGATTATGGTAAAAATGGTCATGAAGATAATCATGGCTATATCCAATGTTTAAACAGATGTGATGATCATTGGAAGTTGTATAAATATCATAATTTTTATCCGGTTCTAAATCAGTGTAGAAATTCATCAATTCCAAAGGTACTGCGCTCAGAAAGCAATTGTCTGCAGGATTAGCCGTATCAATATTGTACCTGAAAATATGATTAAATAATAAATAGTATTGCAAAATATAACTTAACACTTTAAATAATACGTTAAACAATTCGGTTGAAATTTTTCAGTTCACGAAAATGTAATACAAAAATTGTGCACGTATGCAAATACTTGATAAAATAACTACTTTTGTTCAATACCATATTTACAAATTCAAACGCAATACCTATACGCAAACGTTTGGCAAGGAAATTCTTTTTCGTGAGCGCAATTTTCTTCGCAAGATTTAATATCCAGAGTCAGGCAACTTTTTTGAGCCAAGCTCCTGGATATTTTGAAACCGGCCTTGGCTCTAGCGAAACAGTGCTGATCGCTGTGCAAGTGTTTGGTATTGACGTATCCACTTTTATAAATGGGCACGTTGGTATTTTCGTAAAAAAAGGTACCTCTGTAATTGGTACCAACGTCTGCGACATGCGTATCTTTACTATTATCCGTGGTGCTCGTGGTCGCCTGGGACGAGGGTAACGTCGGCGGTAAATAAGTTATTGCGTTAGTACTTAATTTATATCCGTAGGAACTGCCATATGTATCACCATACGAACCCCAAGTTTTTGAGTTCTCCGTGTTGGGAGGTGCCACTGGAATAATGATACGAAAGTGAATCAGATAATTTTCCAATGCGAATTCAATAATACAAAAGATTGATAACATAAGAAATATCATTATGTATTTAAAAATATAATGTTAGATTTTTATTATCATTTTTTTAATTTGTTCATTGTTTTATACTTGCAATGTATATAAAATAAAAAATATCGTATATTGCAACATATGTTGTTTCATATATAGAACATGTATAACTCATATATGATGTCTATTTAACACATATAATATATAAATTTGTAGAAACATTATTATAATTTGTTTTTATTATAATTGTATAACTGCGTGTGAAATATTATTCTACTTTGATTAACAAATTAATTAATTTAATATAAAAATTATACAAACGAATGCCCATATAATAAATTTAACAAAGAAATATAATTAAATTTATATAAAAATAATATGATATTTTATTTATTTTTTATTAATTTACGTCGCAATTATAAACAGTTATAATGATTATCAGATAATATGGAAAGTCAATTTAAATTGCAATTTTGCAACAAATATTAATCATCCAAGAAATACCATGTAAAAACTACAGGGATTATCAATATGTGATTCATCATCATTCTGCAGATAATTAGCATTCTTTAAATTTTATATTACAAAATTTATTTTTAAGTCATATATTTATTCAAATAATTATTAACCAACGAAATTTGTTTAAATTAAATTTTAAGTTTTTAATGCAACTGTACATGTTTTTTGTCTGAAAGAAAAGTAAATTCTTCAATGTATGGATCACTAGACTTCTCAACTTATCCAAATGTTCATTTACTTTAAATTATTCCATAATTTTTTTACTAATCAATGTGATTTTAGTACACATCATTAATTTATTAAATAAATCCATTCATTTTTTAAACAATTAGCATGTTATTACTTAAACTCTACTATGTGCAACTTCAAAAATTCTACCTAAAGTTAATTCGCATATTCTGACATGCAGATTTTTCGATTCCATCACCGATAATTTACGGAATAAAAAAAAGTTGCATATAATGTACTATACAGAAATTGTAATCCTACTCAAAATTATTATTACAAACTTAATATTATATCTGAAATCTAATTAATGCAAAATACTAATATTTTGAAACGAAAAAGATGTTTCAATGTTTTATTTATTTGAATTAAAAGAATAATTACGTATGTTTAATAATCGAAAATAATTAAGGTAATTCGGGAGAAATAACGAAAGTCAAGGTATATTATTTTATTCAAAAGAGTAGTATCTTAGACTTACAAATATAACAATCGTTACATTTCATACAAAAGTACACATGTCCACTAAAAATGTCTATAATTTACAAATAACAATTATTCCAACGTATAAATTAAAACAACCTTCGTTTTTAATAAATGCATGTGACATTAAATTAAATCAAATCCTCATACGCATTAAATTGTTATGTAATATGTAGATAATACAATTCAAATCAGACACAAACCGTACTCAATTTAATTAAAAAATAAATAAATAAATAAAATAAACTAAAATAAAGAACATCAAATCCTAAATATTTTGAACTAGTCATTATTATAAATAGTTTTAATTTAATACATTTAGTTTGAACTTTTTCTTCCATGTATTGCGGATGCTTTCAGGGAGTAAGTGTCTTCTTTGATGCAAATCACACATCATATTATCATAAACTGACCACAGCTAAATTCTGCAAGTATAGAAGAATTCGTTCAATTTAAAAGTCTGAATCTTTTATACGGTTGCATTTTAAAAACTATAACTGTTTTCAAAATACATCCGCAATTTTGATCAGAACTGTAAATTTGTACAGCTGAATAAATTTTCCCGCACTCACAGAATTTCTCTATGATCAATTGATGATGATATAAAATGTACCATTTGCATTTAAGATGACACTCTGTGAATGCATCCATGGTGCATGACCTTAATTGATCCACATTGGTTTCGCAATTTATTATAGACTTTTTTTTCTAACGACTGATAATGATAAAGTGAAATGAAAACAAATAAATGGCCATTTG
>JABFOX010003014.1:0-10775 GCA_022817665.1 Axea sp. ZL-2020
TCCACTTTCCTGTTCTGCGAGCATCAGCCTCTTCTGACACCTTTTGTTGTTTATTATCACTTTTTTCTGAAATTTCATATAGAATAAATTATTTTTTTTTAAATGAAGTGCATAACTTTTTTAAATGTATTATATAGTAAATAATACAAATCAGTAATAAAATACTTATAAATCCCATAAATATTATTTATAGAAGTATATGTACAGTTTCTGTCAAAGTATTTCCTTCTTCTATTGCTTTTTGATGATTTAAAATAGTCCCGTGTTGAAATACATATAAATATAATGTATTATAAATGGGAATCGAAATACGATTTTTAATAATAATATTTATGCAATACTGAGACTATTTTAAAATAACACATAGAACTAGGAAAGCAGAAAAAACGCTGCGAATAATCGCATGTATTATTACAGAAATAAATCTAATGATAACTATAAGTATTTTTCAATTACAAATGTTTTAATTTAGATTGTATTTTCAAAAATATATAAATTCAGTAGTATAATTTCTTCATATAATTAAGATTTTTCTGTATTCACTATACAGTACATACAGTCGAAATTAAATTAACCGTGTTAAACACTTCTTCAAAATTACATTCACAGAGTGACATTTTTTATTTTTACTTTTGAACATCAATAATTGTCAAATCAATTTTAACAGATATTTTCTGAGTTCACCTTTACATAAAATAATTTTTAGTTTATTTGTTAAGTGTGCTATTTTTTATTATTATTAATATTTAGTCAGTAGATTTTAATTAATTAAATTTCAATTTTAAAATATTTACAGTTGAAAATTGTCATATATCTTTATTTTATTATAAATTATTATAATTGTTTTAAAACAAACAAAACATTTTTATTTTGTACATCATTCAGTTCATTCAGTTATCAATTACATGTTTTAAATGATAATACGATAAATAAAAAATTGTATTACTTATTGATATTATCATTCATATTGTCAAAATAAATTTATATAAAAGAAGTACATAATCTATTCAATTTTAAAATAGTTAATTTAGAAACACTTGTAAATCCAAACGCTTAAACAAAAAATTAAAGTACATTTCAAGTGTCAATTTTTACAATGTAATTTGGTCATGGCCTCGAATTTATAAATGATTAAATGATTAAATATTAGTTCAGTGTTCATGAATCATTATGTTCAATGTATCCAGATCGATAAACTTATGTTAGATGAATTCATTGCACTTTAAAACCTGATACGATCGTGATAGAGTTTTAAAACTTACACGTTGCACGTATTATAAATGACTTACTAAATTTATTTTTACCAGAATGGTAATCGAAAAAAAATAAAAACAACTGCGATAACTCGTTTGATAAGTATTAATATGTACTTCAAAAATCTTGTGGATTATTTTGGTATGAAATTCCCCATATATAATAAATTATTCAAAGTATTATAATTATCATACAATTTTATATCACTCAAAATACGAAGTATAAATTATACAGAAATATATTTTATTTTAAGTAGATTATTTGACTAAATATTGAATTTAAATTTTACGTGGGCATAAATTTTAATTATACTTTTTCCTTTTTGATTAATCGTAAACGAAATTAAATCGTAAATTCATTTCCTCTCGTTCAAACCTTACATAATATTGAAATGGTACCATAAATACGTATTATGTATTTCTTATGTAATTCTGTCCAGATTTTTTTTACTGTATGGGTAAAATGCTAATCACATGTTCTCATTAAATGTAAGAACCTCGTCCTTAAATCACCGCAAAAGTTTAATCCATGAATATGCACGTTAATGTACATAAATATATCAAACTGAAAGCTCATAGAATGTATTAGCTAAAAGAATAGACTGATTTTGGAAAACTGATGAATTATAAATTGATCTATATATATATTAATATGATCATTCAAAGTGAAGGAAATAATGCAGCAATTTATTAATTATTATTCAGCGTAAATGTATGACCGGTGAAAAAATAATTCAGTTATGTTTGACCGTGAAGCCTGTGTTCTACAGATTGACCCTCATTAAATAATCTTTATGTATAAGATAATAACTTCCTATTTTTAATATTTAATTATTTTTAGACGTTTTAATAGTTAGATTTCGTATTTTTAACTACTTATTAAAAATACAGTATTGAAGGTACCAGAATTGAGTTTAAATCCCGTATTGAAAGAATTTACAAGTGTTTATTATAATTAAAGTAATTTAAAATAAATAATTTGTGAAATAAGAATAAAAGAGAAAAGATTAAGAGTTTTTAAAATATTGTATCAAGTATTTGAATACAATAAAACAAGTTTTAAAATGGTCAATAATAACATTAAAATATATAGTAATTTTATTAAATTTTATAGTTATTACTATTCATTATGTTGTTTATTATAGTACATTTTTTAACGAGATTAGCTATACCTATATCTTAAAGGTTTGACCGAAATTAAATACGCCTTTTTATTGTATATTTCTTGTTAAAAAAAGAACTTCAATGGCAAATATCCATGCAGTGATACAAACCGTTTTCCAACCGTGAGAAATCGAGTAAACATTAAACTAATATCAAAAACTGACTGTTGTCTAAGCATCAAAATGAAACAATGTTTTGCATTGGCCCAACATCGTTTGCTTATAATGGTCTAATATTAGTAAAAGACGGTTGGCAAATAATATTAAGCCAATACTGTGCCTTAATAATAAATTTTCGATATTATGAAGTTGCTTGTAATGAGCATTAGGAGTTCGCTTCATGATCAATGTTAACTGTCAAAATTGACTTAATATATTACTCTGTTGTAGGACTAACATTAACTTTGGTTATGTATCCAATATTCGTAATTGATATTGAAAATCGGCGTTAGAATCAGCTAATGCTTGTTACTGATATTTACATCAGTTTTATATCTATAGTATACATTGGGCCAGTGTCAGAGATTGACATTGAACCAATCTGAAACATTTTTTCATTTTGAGATTGGGTCAAGATCGATGACAACAGCTTGCCAACGGTCTTTAATACCAGGCCACTTATACTTACTAAATACTTACTAAATGAATAATTATGATATAAATAATGCTTCAAATATATATTGAAATAAATTCAAGTACAACCAAAAAAATACAGGGCAGGCGGCCAAAATCTGGAAAAAATTAGATTTAAATTTCCTGCTGTTTTATACCACTTGAAAGTATCGCAATTGGTACCCAATTAGCTGTAAACGTGTACCAAATAGTTATAATCTCGAAACAGTTGCAATGTTGAAACAAAGTTCGGAATATAACCAAAGAGCTGTGGTTATTAAAAGTGTCTGCGCTGAGCGTTCAGCGACAGAATTTTTTTCAGTTTTAGAGAGCGACGATTTATGATGTAGTCGCGAAATATAATATAACGAGTCGGAAAAGTCGAAGAAAGGTGTCACAACAGCACCAACAAAGAAAATACAGTCGAAGGACCGCGTTGTCAGGACGCTCGAGATCATTCAATTGGCTCAGGAGCTGTCTGTGTGAATGATTCATTTTTTTTTGACGAAAAAAAGTTTACCATTGATGCAAAACTTAATCTACTGAATGACTGCTGACTTGTCCACAACCTTAAAGATGTTCCCATTGTTTCGAGAACAAACTTGTCGACAAATGTGCACATGCTAAGTGTATTGTCCAGTTTAAATTGACGTCATGCCACCTGATTTTTTTTAAAAAGGAGTACAATATGACAAAAGAAGTTCATTTACGTATTCTTTTTAACGTCTTAAAGCCATGGATGGAAACTGTGAAGTCTGGAAGACCTTATGTTTTCGAATAAAACAGTGCATCCACCCACACTAGTCTCTTCGTACAAAATTGGTTGTCGGACAACGTCGACATGCTTTGGTCAAGATAATTCTGGCCTCCCAACAGCCCAGATTTAAATCCTTTGGATTTTTATGTATGGAATGTGGTTAAGAAAGTTACGAATAAGTCCAAACATCCAAATGTAGCATGACTACAATCCGCTATTGAAGCAGTATTCGTTGATACGGACCATAACGCATTACAGCGTACTAGCAAACGCGTCAAACCGAGGTTGGAGGCGATCATTAAAAGAAATTTATTCTTTACGAATTTACACATTATTTGGTAAAAAAACGTTGTTAACTTTTTCGTTTTTACACTAAAAAATATAGTTTGAGAAAAGTGTTTAATTTGTCCGTATTTTGGCCACGCACCCTGTATATTAGTACAATCATGTATAGCAATTCAGAGATAATTTCGAAAATATTTTTATTGTTTGCTTTATCTATAATAAAAATGTTATGCAATTACTAAATTGTATTTTTAGTAACTAAATTTAAATAGTTTGTTAAAAACTAACTCTTATTTTATTATTGATATAGGAAACAATTTGAAATTTCGTTTTTCATACAAATCGACTCCTTTAAAGTACTGATAATGTAAAAGTATTTGATATATTAAGAAAAAATTGTAATCAATTTTAATGTAAATAGTGTAATAATTTCACTGTAGACTTTGATTACGTTGTAGAAAAATTTTTAGATTAGAAGATAGTTTAGAAGAATTTTTCACTTTTTTAAATTTCTCTTGTGAGTATTGTACTGAAACAATTATTTTTACTTACAATTGTGTAAACTAAATAATCATAACGACAGAAGTAATAATAATTACCATTGGAATATTACAAGAAAAAATCCTAATATGTAAAAATACTAATATTGTTTACAGTATTTTTAATTTTGGTAGATAAAATGTTTCATACAAGAATTAATGTTAATTTGAACAAATATGCAATACAAAAAAATTATTACAGAATTTTTAATTAATTATTTAAAATCAAGAAAACACTGTATGAATAGCATTTAAAGTAACTTTTACGATTGAATTCAGAAATTCATATATAAAAATGCTTATTCATAAAATTTGAAATGTTTTGTACTGTAAACTTACTTAATTTATTTCTTAACATTAAAGTTATTTTTATTAGAACCATTTTATTAAATATACAAACTTTTATCATAGATTTTTATAAATTTAACAACAGAAATTCTTTTATTACCCAAATTCTCATAGTAAAATAATACTTTAATTTTTAACTTGTATATTTGTATCTCAAAATTAATTCTTTTTAATAAGTTGTATTTTTATACTCTATAAAATTCTACTAAATTGCCACTAATTAAAATAGTAGCTAAACAACATTTCTTTACGCGAAATAAAAAATTAGTTCGGAACATATTATGTTTTTCCACAAATAATTCTTACAATAATATCGCGATCAATAAAAAATTTAAATTATCTTTTCGTTTAGTTTGGAATACACTGCAAAGCAAATAGTTTTTTGTAATATAAACTTTAATTTAAATGATGTTATTTAAACTGCATTAATTTAAATTAATTTTTGTGTTACGATAAAATATTGTTTGTTTAAAAACATTGTTTATTTGCGATATAAATTTACATTAATTATGATAAAAACTGTAGGTAATATTTTTTATTTATCGTGCATATCATATTTACTTAAAATACGAAATGATGTTTCAAAATTAATCAAATATATGAAATTGATCAAACATCTATTTAAAGTGTGCAATTTGTCAATGATTTCCCTTTTTTGATCTATTCGTTAAATATTAACGAGATCGTTTTGTATGGGAAAACATGTTTTCAGATTTTCCAGGATTGTTAGAGTATATGTATTATTGATTATAAAGAACGTCATTTTTATGCATTAAGCTAAAACGTAAGTATGTCACAAAGAGTATATGTGCATAATATGCACTTGCTCATTTATGTTCCGACCTTTACCTTCGTAAATGACCATGTTATAGTACGAAATCGAAGAACCATTAGTTCGATCTCTCTCAGTTATTATTAGAAGTAAGAAGTACCATGTCAATTTTATAGGAAACATGTCATTTATAATTTACAATTGTTTAAGTATTTAAATTTTTCACAATGTTATCATACATGAAATAAAAAAAATATTTTTCATACATTCTCTCAAATTATTGCATTTAATCTCAAATTAATTTAGACCATTAGTATACATTTAAATAGCTTTCAAATAAGTAACTAATATTTTTATTGAACAAATTCTGTTTTAAATTATTTAAACTTTTATTTAGATAAAAATGATTTCTGATTGGTTTGGCAACAAAGGCTAAATAAGTTTAAAAGAATATTGAAAAGTCCCGAGTTTTAAGTCCTCGTACTTATCAAATTATTAAAATTAGTTGGGTACTCGTTTATCAGAAAGATTAAACATTTTTTAAACTAAAATACGTTCAAGAACAGATAAATGTAGGAACAAATCTTATTTTATCCAAAGAATTTTTATTAAAAAAATAATGAAAATCTCTTAATAGATTTTGAAAATTTTGTTCGTCATATATTCTACAAATTCACACTTTTTCAAGAAATAGGAAAAAATTTTTAAATAAATTTGATATTGATATTTTGTGATATTTTGGTAAACTTGTTTACTCTTCGCAAGCTCATTTTTCTTTAACGTCTTCCATGCAATATTTTCTATCAGAGACACACATTTTTAAAAAATAATAATACTATGAAAAATATCTATTAAAATAAACCGATATATGTGAATCTGTATTTACTTAGTAATACAATCCAGTATGAAAATATTTTTTGTTTTATATGTGTATATAACAAGTTTAATTTTAATCAACAAAATGTAAAAAAAATTATAATTTCTAAAATGTATTTTGTTACATAATAATTTTTCTCAGTGTAATTCAATGCTTTTTTTTTTTAAATGAGCATATTTTTTTCTTTCCATCGTTTCCATAGTTTTTTCTAGAACCAATTATAAAAAAGATGCTAATTATAAAAAAACAAAAACATGTATATATTAAAAAAGATAGTTTTAAAATGTTACATAAGTGAAAAACTTAGTTTAATAATAAAAAAAATAATCATAAGAAGAATTAAAATGATAATTACAATGCTAATTCATTAATTTGCAATCCGTTGTTGGTTTAAAAAAGTAAATGTACCAAAATTAATTAAATAATATGCATAAAAACGTTTATATACATTATTTTTACACATAAAATAATTATATTTATTATTTTAAAGCAATAAAAACGTACTTATTTCAACTATTCTTATTGAATTTAAACGCACATTAAACATCCACCCTTACGCTTGTCATAGTGTACGTAATAAATGTAGAATTATCCATTTCAAATTTTACTATTCATTCTGAAATGAAGAACTTTTTGTATTTATAACAGCATATTTATTGAAATTATTTATAATCATACGTTGAATGTTATATTACAATTTACAATAAAATCATATTACATTACTCGCAAAAAGAGTCACTCTGTCTATGATAAAAATTTGTCTATCATAACTTCGTCAAACTACAATGCAATAACTAATTTGTTTCAAATTCAAAATTGAACCTTCAGCTTTAAACTCTTGCATTGCAATGCACACTGCTAAACTAAAGTTGAAATTAATATTGCACAATTCTTAAATATTATAATATCTAAGAGACGGATGAAAAAGTGATTCTACTTAAATTATTGTCAAATAACTTCATTTCTTATTTTTTACTAATTCGATACTGAATTGCATGTAATTTTTTAGATCTCAAGTGTTCAAATGATAATTCAACACTTCGCATTCATTATTATGAAAATGTGATGAATTACACAGGCATTGACAATGAGGCATTGACAATTGTTTGAGTGTGCTTTTACGAATGCAATTTTTCGTCATTCATTTATCATCGTGTAATACATGGGACGATAATTGATACATTTAATATAAAAGTTTTTTCATTTTAGCATGGATATGACGAGCTTAAGTCGATATAATATATTTTGCTTTAAAGATGAATTTTAACACTCAACTGACTATCAAATGAGTCGTAGAACATTGCCCAATTATATATTTTATAAACAGTAATAAATTTTACTGCAAGACTGGTATTCCTCCAATCCAAAAATAATTACATTTATTTAATAACAATTTTTATACGCATGAAGCATTTTTTATTATCAAATCATAGCTTACAATTTCTTTCTTTAGAAGATTTGGCATTTTTTAAACATTAAATTTATCAAAATTCATGATTCAATTAATAATGTGCATTATTATGTACGTATAAATAGTTAAAATATTTGTAATTAATTAATTCTAATGTGTATATTTTCATATTTTCGACCAATGTAACAAAATTTTAAAACAAATATTATTTAATAAATTTTATTTAATAATGTTTAAACCTAATTCGGTTATCCTTCTCGAAATGATACTTTAATTAAAAAAAGTTACATAAATTTATATAAAAAATGATCATTAAGTAGACTACTAAAATTTATGAATAATGGGAAAAACGAATAAACATTATACTCATATTCTTGCAAGTATACATTGCGATATTAAAGTACCTGAAAATTTTGATTTAAATTGGCCGGGCTGAATGTGTTTCAAACATTTTTTTTATATGGACAAAAGGTGAATAAGGAATACTATTTGGCCATATTTAGGCGTTTGTGAGAAAAATGGACAGAAAATTATGGAAAAAGAATTGGTGTAACGCAGTAAGTGTCATCGATCAAGCACCATATTCGTCAGAATTAGCATCTTGTAACTTTTCCCGTTTTTTAACACTGAACAAATTCGTAGAATTCTTTTTCAAACTATTAGACATAAAACAAAATTGGTGGAAGGAACTGAAGGTCGTATCAAAAAGTACCCATCAAAGATTTCATTTCAAGGAATGGAAAAAAAGTTGATTTGAGTGTATTGCATCCAATAAACATTATTTTAAAAGTGTCAAAATAAATATTGATGAATAATTAAATATTTTGCGTTTTTGCGAAATGTGCAACGAAAGAAAAATGACAATTGTCATAAACAAAATCGCAGTTGTTAAACTGAATTTTCAAACATTTATTTCTAGTTATTAGTTGAAATAATTAGAAATAGTTGAAACGATTATAATGATATTAAAACGAACTTCAATACAGAATTTTTTTTTTCTCGATGTGAGAATTAATTTGATAAAACAATATTTTTTTTATAAATTTGACTTAATTTTTCGGTGTCTAATTGTTTATATTGTAGATTTGATTTGAAACATTTCATAAATGATTCTTTGTGTATACTAGTTTTACATCTATAATTATTACATTGTTCTGATTAATATTAGTGTTCTGATTAAAGATATATTATGTAATAGTATTTCTTTTTCAAAAACTACTTTGACATTATTTGATGTTCTTTAACTCTGTTTTCAACCCAAAGCCCTTTTTAATTGTTTTTGAAAAGAAATATTTAAAATTATTGCAATTAATTTTGTAAATTATGTATTTTTTCTTTTTTTAAATCTATTAATGTTTATCATATGTCTTACAAATGGAATGAAAATTATATTCTGTAAATATTCTTTAAATATATTACTTGCTATCTAATGATTCATAACACAATAGGTTTACTGATAATTTATTATGATTATTTTAGTTCATTAGACACAAAAAATATTTCTTTTTTCTTATGTAAAACATTTTTCTTTATTTATTTTATTTTTTTTTTTTTTCTATTTGATGTTAAACATACTTTAAATCAAACTATATAAATTCATGTAATTTTGTATTAGTGAATCATTTAATGAGGAGAAAAAATTCATGTCAAAATTACAATGTGTAAAATATAACTGAAATTATTTGTTTTTATTTTTTAACATAATAAAATCGTTTAAATTCTTTGAATAAAATTAATTTAATAAATTTTTGTAATTTAAAGTACATTGTAATATTAAAAATTCGTTAAAGTATTTTTTCATTAAACTTATTATCATTAAATTCATATAACAAATCTATACAACAAAAAATTATTTTATTACACTTCATTTGCAATAAACTACATAATATAATATCGTAGATTGATTTGGTTTTTCATTATTCATTTTTATCTAATAAAATCTTGTTTTATTAAATTAAACCGATATAATTGTAATCATCAATATTTGTTCATTTTAGTATATAAAATTAATATGATTATTCGTTTAAAGTACAATAAAAAAAGTAACAAAAATAATTTATGTTAAAATTATTGATGTAAATACCTACATATTTGTCATCTGAAAAATAATATCAAACGTATTTATATTTTGAATAACAAATAAGTATAACTAGTAACATTTATATGCTTAAATTTAATAATTATCAATTTTAGTAATTTTTCAAATAAACGCTTTGTGTCTACTTTTGAATCGACTATTATCAGTAAGTACTGATCAATTCTTCCGCATGAATATTTTATTTATAATTTATTTGAAAGAAAAAATTTATTATAATACCACTTTCGTGTCATTATTGCAATATTTGTATTCGAACATCTATTAGCGTAAATTTCATTTAGTTCAATATTCATTTATACATATGAACTTATATTAAAATGGTATAGCATCATTTATCTTCTATAATATTACTGTATTAATACTAAAGCAGTTTAAAAATTTTACTTAATAAATATTTTAGATACAGTTTTATCATTACATTTTGTCACTCTTTTGTGTATGCCAGTATCATATTCACTAATCTAATTGAGCATGATTCATTATGACAGTACACTAATGACAAATTTTTGTTAAGACAGTAATGTTTTTCTTCTATTAAAATATTTTATGTTCCCCAGCATAAGTATATCCATCTAATAATAAGTATTACAATACTGCAAACAAACAATAATACATTAATTAAAATGTATTGGATTAATAAGTTACATTTTTTAATGTAAA
>JABFOX010003015.1:0-10775 GCA_022817665.1 Axea sp. ZL-2020
AAAATAAATTATATAAGACAAAATGACAAGGCCACCCATTAGACCAAATGTGAAAATTTAGGTCTTCCCTAAATGTATAATCTACTTTTTCATACCTGAAGACTGAGTATTTAGATCATTGATTAAATGATAGAAGAGATCATTAAGATTAAACATTTAGGTTTTGTCCACATTCAATGCAATTCGTAGTTGTAGTTTCAAAAATACACCTTGAATTAAACAACTGACTGACTAAGAAATAAATGAATGAAAAAATCCAAGTTTAATTCAGTCAAATTCACATTGCAAAACATGTCAAATATCTTTTGTTTGTCTATATTCATGAACACGTATCTAGAAGTTAACATTTAATTAATACTAACTTTCCATGAAATCCAGTATTCATAATGGATATAATGGATTATTGTTACGGTTCTTTTATAAAATATCTGCAATACGTGTTTAAAACAGAGCTAGAATAAGATGCGTATAGTCACAATTTGACTCAGATCATTAATCAATGTTACATCAAATTTGAACCTATATAAATCAATAACTGGTTATTATCCGGAATAGCGACAATGACTGAGTACGTAACATTTTTCTTTTTTTAAAGTAATGGCTACTGCCGGTAGCATCGACTACTGTGCGTTAATATATATGTATATATAATAAGGTAATAACTCGTATCAAAAAGTTGTCAGTATAGTGTCAGACAATAATCATTACTATTTTTATGCAAGTTTCATACATTTGCAGTAATACTTTTTTACATTTTCAATCAACTTACAGAAATTAAATAATGAAAACATCATACCAAGATCATCTCTTTAGAGCGATCGAAAATGCCAAATATAAGCATTGTGTTCCATGTTCCATTGTATTTATTACACGGTTGCATTACAATCGACAGAAACGTTACACACAGTAACATACAGTTAATTGAAAAATCTTTTTTTTTGTTTTTTAATAGTAATGATATTTTTGTATAGAAAAGTAAAATAATGAAGTATTTTTATATCTGCAAATAGAAAGGATATTGTTATCATGAAATAATTTTTGACAAATCTATTTATTCTATAAAATTATTTATATATCATAACATGTATCATGTATGATAAGATTTACTTAAATTTAACTAATCTGTAAAATGTGTTCTTAATCAAATGCATCAAATAATTACATTCATTAAAAACTGAAGTAAAATTGAAATTAACAATTTTTTAAAAATAATTTTTAATTAATATAGCAAAAATGACGATAAATAGAAACACTGATAATTATGAATAGTTTATCAATATATATATTACCGGTAATCTATTTTAATTCCAATAATGCCATATAGAATTATACATATTGCATATTAAACATTGTACTAAAATAGCATTATTATTCTAATGCAACATTTTTATAATTGTAGAACAATTTACTTTTGTTTACTGTAGAGAAAGGATAAAAAATAAGATGGAACATATTATAAAAAATGCTTTATTTCTATGCATACAAAGTTTTTTAAGTTATCCGGAAGTGTAAAATATCACAACGTAGTTGTGAACTTCGTATTCATCAACCATTAATATCAATGCGTACAACAAAACCACCTCACCAACAAAATATGCTTTTATAAAGTTAAAGTATATTTAAGCTATTGGCTTATTTCGCTCACTCAATCAATATTAGTAAGCAATAAAATTGAAATGCATCACTGCCTCTGTTTAATTCGAAATGAATCAATTATAAAGATTTTATCAGAGTAATTACTGTTGATTAATGTTTCGACCTTTAAATTCACACTGTTCGCGTAGACATTTGTGCACACGATGTGATGAGTGCGTGTGAACCAACATTTAAAAGTGTGTAGAATTCTGGATTCCGGTTCCGCTTTGTCGAACTCGTCCTCCGAACGAGAAGGCAGATAGTGGCTCAATTCTCATTTCCTGCCTTCTCTTTAATTCCTTCATGCAAACGCGCCGGAAGTTGATGGCACGAGCTCAATTCCCAGTCGTTGCGAACAATTTACGCTCCCTACTCATTTTTTACGGCGATCACTTCTACTGCAAATTACACGCATATAGATTGACGCCTTTTTCCATTGACTTTTGTAATTTAATAGGATAATTATGTAGCGCAGTAAATCCACGCATGTACCATCGTATTTATACATTGCAGACATCTTAAGGTATTAAATTTACATCATTATTTACAAAAGATAACTTTTACAAAAATGGAACAAAAAGTCTAAAAATTATAACACATTATCAAAGTGGGTCAAATATGTGCAATTATGTTCATAATTACAGTAAAACTGCAATATATTTTTCAAATGCACATTGATTCATAAACAGATATTTAGAATTTTTTTCTCGTCGGAAACCTGCATTTACATGCTAAATAAATAAAAATATTTCTCGAAGCAAATTTTCAGTTTTAATCAAATATTTGTACACCTGACGAATTTAAACTTCAATAAGAAATCACGTGACCCAAAAATTTACAATGCGAATTGATATCTCTTCTTTCTTTCTTCCTCTTTTCATCAAACTCATTCTTCTTTGCTATTAATTTTCGCCTTCAGGTAAACAAGAATATCTCGTGGCTTTGTAACGCATTTTGTTGCTTTTTTTTGTATTTCCTTTTTCGCTTAACTCTACACTTTTTTTTTCTCCCTTCTTCTGCAACCTAGCAGGGTGACCATGTTTTATTGATGAGCGTCTAGCACACGCGGCGCCAGCTCTTCTTTTTCTCCTTCTCGAATCTTTCATACGCTGCTATCAAAAAGTACTAAGTACGTCAAAACCTTGTAGTTAAAATTGAATACAATTCAAAACATTTATAAATAGCTTGTCGCTTGATTCGCTTCCGATTTACAGGTACAAAGATATATTTTTTGTTGATTATTATAGTTGTGTTATCAAAGAGGATGTCTTTATTTTAATTTAAGAAAGCACGAGAAACAAATTGTTTTGATGTTTATTGAAAAGAATTAAACGCATTTTAATGCTTTTATTGTTATAACATAATTTCACTATACATGTAAAAAGTAACGTTTTTTTTTTTGCTTGTTTGTAATTCGTGTACATTATTTTGTAATTATTTGTAAAGCATTGCAAACTTAGTTTTAGTTAATTATACTACAATAACTGCAGTGTTTTACGCGTTATATATTGAGAACAATTACGCAGTCCAAAAATCCCAAAAGTAATTTAAACAAACATTACCATATTTTAGCAATTACAAGCTGCATTTAATCTGGTACGCATGTTAACTTTCGATTTGCCATGTTCTTTTTGGGACACATCTGGTCAGAAATGAAATATGCGCGAACCATTATAAAATACATCTACATTATTTTTACATCTTATGATATCTATATATAATCAATGGATTTATTGTTATTTCATTATCGTTACAAGTTATTTTATTTAAAGTAAATACAGCCCCATATGAACAAGAAACGTTTGAACGACAAATATAATTTAATGTTGCATAATTTTTATAACAAGTAAACTTTGCTCAATAAATTATTGCTTTGAAAAAAGAATACGTCTATACTTGCAGAATAACGATGTCGCAGAAAAAATGCACCTTTTTATAAATTCCAGCATAACTTAACGCGCTGAAAATGAATTTGCATTTTCATGTTAAAAACGAGATGTAAAAATTGTTGTTCAATTGCTCAAAAAATAACGTATATTTATATTTATATCAAACAGATAGTAATACATATTAAAATAAAGAATTTCAATTTGTTAATTCAGCCTGCTTTATTTATTAGATCAAAATTATTTACATAAGATATAAAATACATTTCAAGTACTGCATTTATACGAAATTTTTATCCAGTTGACATCTTGGCAATAAAATGACCACTGGGTTGATTCAAAAATGAACTTATTTGTATGGAAGTTTGGCTTGCAATAAAATGCAGCGTTCCAAATGGTTCTTTGAACAAATGCCATTTTTTCAGTGCAAAATATATGCCAGATTTAGAATCTACAAAGACGATTAGATCCAGTCGTGACCCGCACTGAAACCCACAATTAGCAACGCTGAAGTGTCGGCCGAAATTTCAACGAGGAATACAGACCCCAGGGCACCATATGAGTCACCCCAATGATGTAACTGGCAGTTATCAAACGCTTAATAAGTGATAGAATAACTCGTCCTATTTTTTCCTGTGATTTCTTCATTACAATGCATTCTTTTCACTCGGAGAAAACAATTTATCTTGATGAAGTGTATCATAAAGATAATTTTGTTTCGAAAAAAAAACAAGAAAGAAAGAAAGAAAGAAAAACTAAGATGTCGACAATGTAGTGGAAGAATTTAAATTGCACGTTTGTTTAACGTTAAACGCGATAAAGAGTTTTATGACTGAATTATTTTTCGTTTGATCGTAGGTTAATAGTCTCAGTCTATTTATGTACGAAGGATGAAGAACGAACGTATTGAAAAACAGAGGAAATGAATGACATTGAAGATTTTGCAATTTTTTCCTTCGTGAAACTAGTTTTTATCTGGTATTTAATAAAAGAAAGATACGAATTAATTAGTTACGATCTCAATAAAATAAACTGTAATTCAAACCATTTTCATTTTGTTATAAAATATGGACATTTGTAACCACTATACTGTTTGAAATTAAAATGCTGTATATTAATACTTGTATTTTTACTTCTATTTTTCTTAATTTGTTAACTTGATCAAATAAATTGAACGCGTTGGATAAAAACAGTAAATTCAGTTATATGAATCAAGTTTAATTAAGAACAAAATAAATGCTTTGATTCGTTGACCCAATTCGACGCCAGATCGAGAAACGGATAGAAATGGCTGAAACTTTTTGTACGTTTATATTGTGACAAATCGAGTTTTTATTTTTCTTTTTAGATACCACAATGGAAAAGAATACGACAATGTGTTGTTTGTACAAAGAACTTCCGCTATATTGACGAAGCGTGAATTCAATCCGAGCTAGATTTACTTCTTTACAGTTTAAGGAACATTCCAGTGAGACGTTCTTGAATTTATGGTAAATGTTGAATTGTTTTTTTAAATGAGAGTTGGATGTATATTGAAACAGTTGCGATACAACCGCGAATGAACAGAACGAGTTTGCGTATCCTGGAACTTGAAATGGAGATGTGATCTTTTTTATTAAATGATACTTAATAGCCTTTTTTGTTGTATTATTTTGTGTCCAATGTAACAATGTTACTCTGTTAAAAAACGTTTCAATTTTATTATTTAAACATTGCAAAACCTGTCACAATGTTGTATACAAATTGTGCATGCAAATTTTGTAAACTACAAAATTGCGACATTTAAATTTTTATTAATCCAAAAAAAAAGCACTTATCTTCTTTTTTAACTGATTAATTAGAAGAAGATAAACAATTTAATTGACAAGATTTTTAAAAAGACATTTGCTTTAACGATGTTTTCTTTCATCAGAAAAGCCTGTTGCAAGATTCTGCGATTCTCTGAATGAATTCCTTAAACGATAAGAAAAATAATTTAATTTTTGATAAGCTAAAGATAAATATTCGATTTAAAGTCATTCTAACATAAAGTGTAGCAATTCTTGTTATGACTACAACCACGTTTATATCGGTCAAAGTAAAAAGTACACTTTAAAAAGGCATCTTATAGATAGGTTACTTATTTAGAGAACAAAGATATCATAAATAAAATAAGCACAACTTAAATGCATTTATATGTATAGACACGGTACTATGAAATCGTATAACTATATGTATGTATAAATCTTAATAATATATGTACGTGGATTATGCAAAAGAGCGAATTATTTATATGCATTACGTATGTTGCTATTATTAGACACATTAGACATATATTACACGTAATAAAGTAAAAGAACATCCTTTCAAATTTGTACCTTTTTAATGTTTTAATTAAATCTATATGTATTATTTATTTTTATTCCATTCAGATATAATAATGCTTTTTTGATTTTGAATTTATTCGAGTCCTACTTTTTACCACTAGAAAATAAATGCTTTATACTCAACTAACCAAATTAGATATTTTTAGATTAAATGCCACCACATTCAATTCAATATAATTAAAATTAAATGATCCCTCATACGTAAGTTTATTCTGTCCATCAAAACACCTTTACAGAATCAGCCCACATTTTAAATATACTTTATCGCATAATAAATTATGTGATTTTTATCATTTTAAAACCAATTATAATACAGCGGTTTATTTTCATTTTATTAACGATTTATAATACAAATAACACGCGTCTGTTTTTATCTAGAGTCGTTCGAAACATCTTAAAATGAACATTTAAATTACATTGGAAATATCTTGATTAAATCATTTTTTAAAACGAAATCTTTCAGTATAAAATATTTTTCAAGATGAAATATCATGAAAAAATAATAAAAACTGATGTTTATTTTGCAAAAATAACTACAATAATAAGTTTTTTAGATACATTCACATAATGTAAAAATAATGGACAATTCCACGTATCAAATTAACTACAATAAAATGACAAAATCACCACGGCATTTGATTGAACACATTAGTTGAAATACTATGAATTATTTATGATTTTAATACAAATATAAACATTTTGAGGAATAAAGAATTTTCATATTTAATTTAGCATTGAATATAAATTCAAAGTTAAAATATTTCATGTATAAATTATGTATTTTTAACAAATAGCAGATATTTATCATATAATTATCATGTTTAAAATAATTTTTTCAGCTACGCAATATGATACCTGAAATGCGCTTGGGTTCCCAAAAGATTTAAAAATTACACAATACCTTCACCGTCCTGATAAAAATCTATAAGCCAATATAAGCCGATAAACAAAACAACGATTTTGGCTTAAAAAGTTTAAACGAAGTAATGCCATGTGATATTGGCTTTATTTGGCTTTAAAAAATGTTTACCGATAGTATATATGTACGTACAAGGTGTATAAAAAGTCTCGACACAATCAGATATCTCGAAAAATACTCTGATTAAATAATAAGAAAATACGTGTTTGATATTTTTAAATACTAACCAAACTTGATCTCGAAATTCCACCCTTTAGCAATGGGAGTGAGTGGCACATCTGTAACATTAAATAAGAACCTTCATTTTTCATTGTTAATTCAGATTCTGCAATACAACATATTGATATTTTATCTGAAATTTTCTTTGAATTTTGGTAGATGGCAAAAACTGAGTTGATTTGATTCAGTGTGCAATAAACTTTTAATTTACTTCAATTTTCCTCTTTATATATTATACCAAATCCGTTTTATATTGCACAAGACTGCAAACATGATATTTAAGACGTTTGAGAAAAAGTAACATTTGAAAGAATTTCATCCTTACCGTAACAATATAAAAATATCGCACGAAGAAAACATTTAATATTTTTCATATATTATGTATAAATCGATATGACATAAGATTAGTGTTATCCTCAATTTATTTATCCAACAAGTAACTCCGTTAAATTAACAAAATACAATGCTAATTTACCATACATTCTATATAAGCTCAAAATATGCAGATCAGCATATAATACAAACGCATATTCAGCATTCTTGTTTCTCCCCATATGCTATGACCGGAATTATCCCACTCTCAAACCAATTAATTTTCAGACGTGTTTTTAGAAATTTTGAATAACGTTATTTATGACAAAAATATTCTAGAAATAAAAAGTAGCAAAAGTGTATATAAAAACAAAACAAACCATGGTTATTGCTGCAATGTTATATGTATGCTGCTTCAACAGAAGTATTTAAGCAAATTATTTTGTCAATGTAGGTATTTAACATCTTTCATGACTGAGTGACATTAACAGTATTTTGTAGATAAAGAAATTTGCAACATTGTAAAAGTAAATATAACTGAATTGCAAATTGCATAACATATTGTGCATTGTCGCATAAAATTATGTAAACTTACAACCGAATAGAGATAAAAGTATATTCATTTATTAAATTCCAGGGAATATTTAAGGAATCTCGTATATATACATCGTTCTTGTAACATCACTTGTAATATCTAAGAAACCATTGAACAGGGAGTTTAAGGTACGGATATTTGTATATTGTATAGTCTTTTTTTAAATTTTGAACTACGTCTCTTGTTAATATATTCATAAAATACATACATAAGTGTAGAAATGAAAAATATAAACTCAAAAAAAGGTATATCTTACTGTTTCTTACACGATTTCAATATATCACAAATACTGTATAAAAAATACTTGACTTTCCGCCAATAAATATATCTTCTACCTAACATTAAAAATCAGTATTGATTCAACAGAAAATAAGAATGCAGAAAAAAAAATGTATAAATTAGAAAACATTTTTATTTTGTAACAACTATAAAAGTTAGTAAAATGAAATGTATGAAAATGTGTTAAATAAAACAAAAACAAATAACAATATTCATCTGAAATTGTTATTTTAATAACGATTTAAATTTTTCATCAATGTCACTCAGAATTAGTTTTATATAAATGCAACTTATGCAACATTTATGCAAATAATTTAAGTACATATTTTTATGTCCAACAATATGAACAAACAATGACGTTCTACATTTATTTGTGTATTAAGCTTGATTTGGTTAATGATTGAATTATTAATACACGGAAAGAATTAATATTGTAAACATTACTGTATATTCTGCAAACTGAATCTATGCATTAAAGCATTTTACGTCAAATTGTTGAGTTTATGATAAATTACAATGCTCAACGGAAGTTCCGCGCTCAGGAGCAGAACTTTAACGATTAGATCCAATTTAATGAATAGTCAATAAATGAATAAGAGTTCGGTAAAGTTTCGAATGTTATTTTTCTCATAATTATTCACAACTGAATTATATTCTGTTGAATAAACACAACCACAATTGAAATCAAAATTTTACATTCATAATTTAATTGTGAAATTCTATTCAGTTTCTTTTACGATTTGTTTTATTTTACATGCAACATAATACTCAAAAGTTTACACTCTTACATCCAATTATAATACTTATTTTTATTCAGCAACCGCAAAACATACTGAAAATATTTTATTTTGAATCAAAATGTAGGATTATAAGAGAGAAAATTGAGTATGCATTATGTACAAAAGTCGTACGAGTCTATGCGTACATCAAATGAAATTTCACTTTTTATTCAAGTACACCTGCCCAAAGACATACGAAGTTTAAGCATGTCTGAAAAATTACTGTTTTTGCTATCTAACAAATGGTTGTATTAAAATGTTTTAAATTTAATCCACATATAAGATTGTATGATCAGTGTCATAAAATTACTTAAAAGTCTAACTGATTTTATGTTTTTAGTATTGCATAGTTTATATATAGTTATGTACAAAAAGAAGCATTAATTTAAATGGTATAAGTACGAATCATTTTAATTGAATATATAAGTCTTGTATCAAACTGTATTTCTATACAACGAAATACATTTTAATAACTTGGTTTTCGGAAGTTTTGTGACTACACGTAAAAAATCAAAGAACATTCACTAGGAATTATTTAATATTATTATTCATGTTTTTGGTGAAGGAAAATCATACAAATTCATTGAAATAAACTGCTATTTCAGTATGTATTGTTATATTAAATTAGAAATAGCAATAACTGTCTTATTTACGTAAACTGTTGATAATAAATTTGATCTTTTTTTCTCCAAGCAAATATTTCAGAAGTTTTGAATCTTTTTCACTATTTTAATCTATCACAATCACTATTACAAACACAACATTATTCCAGAACTAAAGTAATGATAAAAATTTGAATATTTTGTAACGATTAATGTAATTATACCAAAATTATACTTTAGTAAGCATACGGAAACTCACACAGTATTAAAGTGATTTTTTAATGTACGATGTGTTTAATGATCGATATAAGAATATTTTTTAATTAACACTCTTACAAGAATATTTCAAATCTTGAACAAAAATTAAACAAAATATTATCCAATCATTTAATTTAAATGTAATAATTAAATTCTGTTGCATTGCATGTATGTTAGAAATGCGTCCGAGCTAGAAAACATTTTAATTTTATTGAATGAACATGGTAATCAGATAGGTATTATTTTAATGGTGTAATTATTAATGGTCGATTTTGTCATTTTCCTTTCTGCAAAAATTCAAGCACTGGTAAATTTAATACTGTAGTTAACTTTTTCGTTATTAGCTTAAACGAGCAATTCCATTTATATAAATTAAAAAAATGACGAAATGTATTTACATTTTTTCATCGAGATTTTTGTAATAAAAAAATATGATATATATCTAATTAAATATTTCATTGATTTTATTTTAAAACATGACATGGAACAGAAATACAAACAAACGCGAACTAACCGAAGTGTAACAAATAGAATTATGAGATACATTAAATATTGAAATAAGATTGCATCATAGATACGAATGGTCTTTTTTCTTAGAGAAATTTTAAGCGACTTTCATAATTGAGTTATTTCTTTTTTCGTAATACCATAACTGATTACTGAACAAGAACGAACTTGTATCAGATCTGTATTTAGTGTATTTCCCCACTTCAAATGGTCCCGTTTTCATTAAAATATTTTTGTAATTTATAGTATTCATTATCTATATGAAATAATCAAATATATGCAGAAATGAAACCGTTATAAAAACATATTTCAAATCATATTTATACAAATGAACTTATTTTAAACATGTTAAACATCAATAAATTTGAAAGCAAAAAAGGGTTAGTTTATTAATTAGTTACAAAACGGCCGCATGAAT